>ONZH01018675.1:0-135031 GCA_900303285.1 Rhinella marina | reverse complement strand
TCGTACCGGGGTCCTGGGCAGGGGGTTGACTAGCAGAGGCAGCGAGTGACGCGGGGGGTTGACTAGCAGAGGAAGCGAGTGACATAGGGCAAGGAGCAGTGGTGTGGACCCGCAGGAGGTGGTGAACGGCCTTGGTTCCATTGAGTGGGGTGTTTAGCACTCATATGCCTGCGCATGCTGGTGGTGGTTAGGCTAGTAGTGGTGGCACCCCTGCTGATCCTGGTGTGGCACAGGTTGCACACCACAGTCCGTCGGTCATCCTCACTTTCTTTAAAGAACCTCCAGACTTGCGAACATCTAGGCCTTGCCACGGGAGCTTCACTACGTGAAACAGTTGCTGCTGATGCACCAGCTCTGGCCCTGCTTCTCCCTCTGGCCACACCACTGCCTCTTACAACCTGTTCTGGTGCAGCACTCGCCTCCGCCTCAGAAGCACTGTCTTCACTCGGCATATCAACTTAGCTTGGGTCAGTCACCTCGTCATCCTCCGATTCCTCAGTCTGCTACCCCCTCGGACTTCCTGCCCTGACAACAACTTCACCACTGTCTGACAACCTTGTCTCCTCATCGTCCGACACCTCTTTACAAACTTCTTCCACTAAGTCAACATTGTCATCATCATCATCATCACCCACAGACTGCGACAGTTGGAAAACTTGGGCATCGGGAACGAGGTCAGCAGCAACCTGAGAAGTGGTTTGTGACTCTGGGAAGGGTCCAGAAAACAGTTCCTGAGAGTATGCAGGATCGCATTCCAAATTTTCCTGGGAGGGGGCAGACTGGGGGGAAGGAGGTTGAGGTGGAGGAGCCATAGGAGTGCTTTCTTGGGTAACGTGGGTGGACTGCGTGGAAGACTGACTGGTGGACAAATTACTTGAAGCATTGTCCGCAATCCATGAGATCAGCTGTTTGCACTGTTGTGGTTTCAACAGTCCTCTACCACGTGTCCCTGTAAGTTGAGACATGAAGCTAGGGAGTGTAGCTCTGCGGAATTCCCCTGCTCCCTCATCAGCGGGTACTGTCTCACCCTGCCCAGGACCACGGCCTCTGCCCCTGCAGTAATTGAATGCCCACGCCCACGCCCTCGCCCTCGACCCTTAGCCCTGGGGTTCAACATTTTTTGTATATAGGTGTATGATAAAAAAAAAATTAAAAAAATTAAGTCCGGTAGAATTAAGTGACGTACAGAAAGTGTCACCTGGACAGATTATACGGATTGGAGCGAGTGTGCTGAACTGTGACACACACAAAGGTTACACACAGCTGAGTAAAATGGATTTGTATCACTGAGCTAAGACAACTGAAAAAATTATTATTTTTTTTTATATTTTGTTTTTTTTGGGAACGTGACGTGCAGGAACTATGGTAGGACTGACTGACACCCTGTTAACGGTGGCTATTTAGTCTGCGACCCAGAGAAATGTCACACAGAGAGTTTTCTGGATCAAGCGGTAGATGATATTGGTAGCAAATGACTTGGTTGTATTGTGTGACGTACAGAAAGTGTCACCTGGACAGTATATACGGATGGGAGCGAATGTGCTGAACTGTGACACACAGAAAGGTTACACACAGCTGAGTCAAATGGATTTGTATCACTGAGCTAAAACAACTGAAAAAATTGGAGTGAGTCAGTGCTGAACTGTGACACACAGAATGGTTCTACACTGCTGTGTGCAATGGATTTGTATCACTGAGATAGAAAAAAAAAACAGGGTTAGATATGGCGATAGCTGCACTACTAGTGCCAGCCAGACAAGTGACAAAAAAAAATAAAAAAAATGTCTTCTAGCCCTTAGAAGGGCTGTTGGGTTCTTTGTGGGTGATCCCTGCCTAACAGACAACTAAATGCAGGCCCTAACACTGTCCCTGAAAGGCATCAGCTCTATCCCTAACGACATCCAGACGGCATCTGAGCCGAGCGCCGCGGCCAGACGGTAGTATATTCCAGGGTCACCTGATCAGGCCAGCCAACCCCTGCTATCGACATGTAAGGGCCCCACGTGATGCTGGGTGTACTGTAGAGTCTCCTGGCTTGTGATTGGCTGTGTTTTTAGGCGCCAAAAAAGCACGATGCGGAAGTTGCCATTTCCTCGAGCATGGCAAGATACTCAACCGAGCAGCGAGCACTTACGAGTACCCTAATACTCGAACGAGCACCAAGCTCAGACGAGTATGCTCGCTCATCTCTATTCTGCATCATGAAGACCATGGAACACACCAGGCAGGTCCGTGATACTGTTGTGGAAATGTTTAAAGCCGGATTTGGATACCAAAAGATTTCCCAAGCTTTAAACATCCCAAGGAGCACTGTGCAAGCGATATATGGTCACCACACATTGTTATTTGTGGCTCTATTTGGGTATCTAATTATAAACAAACCAAAAGTAAAAGTGGCAGAGCTATAAAAATTCACCCTAAAAATAAATCTTTATTATATTATAGCATAAAAATCCATATTACCCTTCTTAATTAAATCAACACATTTACATAGTAACATAGTTTGTAAGGCCAAAAGAAGGCATCTGTCCATCCAGTTCGGCCTGTTTTCCTACAAGTTGATCCAGAGGAAGATAAAAAACCCCTGTGAGGTAGAAGCCAATTTTCCCCACTTTAGGGGAAAAAATTCCTTCCCGACTCCAATCAGACTTTCAGAATAACATCCTGGATCAACGATAAAGTTATTACTTTAGTTGCCCTCCTCTGAACCCTCTCCAGCTCTGCTATGTCTTCCTTGTTCACAGGAGCCCTTAACTGTACACAGTACTCCATGTGCGGTCTGACTAGTGATTTGTAACATGGCAGGACTATGTTCTCATCACGGGCATCTATGCCTCTTTTGATGCAACCCATTATCTTATTGGCCTTGGCAGCAGCTGTCTGACACTGGTTTCTACAGCTTAGTTTGCTGTTCACCAAAATTCCTAGATCCTTTTCCAGTGGTGTAACTACAACTAACTGGGCCCCACAGCAAATTTTTGAATAGGGCCCCCTCAGAAACTTCTTCGCAACCCCCAACTCACATGCAACCCTCACTCTTGTGGCTAGTCAAGATTGAGCTCTCCCAGACAAGGCCTGACAGCTGCTCCATCCATTTCCTATAGTGTCACTGTATAACAGGGGTGGCCAACCTTACAGACACAAAGAGCCAGGGAAAAAAAAGTATGACTACCAGGAGCCACAAGCTATACATTTGCACACGAGTCACCATATTTTTCACCCTATAAGATGCACCTAGGTTTTAGTGGAGGAAAAATAAGACAATTTTTTTTCATTTGATTTGAGGTCTGATGAAAAATATATCTGACCTAAAATATGATCCTCAACACAAATCAGACTCCCAGTGTCAGACCCTCAGTGCTCAGATCTCCTCCCATGCTCAGATCAGATCCCCCCATGCTCAGACCAGACCCCTCATACTCTGATCTGAATCTCCTGTTCAGATCTGCCCCCCCATGCACAGATCAGATCCCCCATGCTCAGATCAGAAGCTCCCATGCCTAGATCAGACGCTAATTCTCAGTTCTATAATTTAGAAAAATCTACCTCCCCTAGGTACTTGCTACACTCTTTCCAATGTGACCTGATGTGAGTGATGCCAGGTGATAGGGCGGGTCTCCACATACTAAGCTCTGAGACTTTGTGCATCAGGATGTAGTGAAGAGTGAGCTGGAGCTGCAGAGTAGCAACATGCTCAATCAGGAAAAGAGATCTGAGCATGGAGTGGAGAGTGAGCTGGCCTGACTGCTTCCCGGCTCAACCAAAAGAGCCACACTTGAAGAGGCAAAGAGCCGCATGTGGCTCAAGAGCCACAGGTTGGCCACCTATGCTGTATAAAATGTCATTGTATAATACTGTTGAGGGGGCCCTGACAATAAAATCTTTTAGTCTCCCTCTTGAGGGCCCCCTTGTGGGTCTGGGCCCCAAAGCAGCTGCTTCCCCTTCTTCCCTATAGCTACGCCCCTGTCCTTTTCCATGTCAGAGTTACCCAGTGTTTTACCATTTCGTATGTACTGATGACTTGTATTATTTCTTCCTATGTGCATAACCTTACATTTTGTGTTAAACGTCAATTGTCACTTACTTTACACAGTTTAGTGTCATCTACAAAAATTGATATTTTACTGTGCAATCCTTCTACAAGATCATTAATAAATATATTGAAGAGAATAGGGCCCAATACTGACCCTTGTGGTACCCCATTAGTGACAGTGACACAATCTGAGTATGTACCATTAATAACCACCCTCTGTTTTCTATCACTGAGCCAGTTACTTACCCACATACAGACATTTTCTCCCAGGCCAAGCATTCACATTTTATATACTAACCTTTTATGTGGTACCGTGTCAAATGCTTTGGAGAAGTCCAGATATACCACATCCATTGATTCTCCGCAGTCAACACTAGAACTTACCTCCTCATAGAAACTGATTAAATTGGTTTGACAAGACCGATCCCCCATGAAGCCATGCTGATATGGAGTTATTTGTTTATTTTCATTGAGGAACTCCAAGATAGCATCTCTTAGAAAACCCTCAGTTTACCCACGACAGATGTTAAACTTACCGCACTATAGATTCCGGGCTCTGTTTTTGGCACCATATTTCCTATGCACCAATTCTGTGGAACACTCCCTTTCAGTATAGAGTCCTTAAATATCAGAAATAAGGGTCTGGCGATGACATGACTTAATTCTCTTAGGATACGGGGGTGTATGCCATCTGGTCCTGGCGATTTGTCTATTTTAAACTTTTTAAGTATTTCTTCCTGGGTTAGACAGGGCATATTTAATGGGGAATTAACTTTTATATTCTGCATTTCATCTGACAGTTTACTTTCCTCAGTGAATACAGTGGAAAAAAAATATTTAGTAGCTTTGCTTTCTCCTCATCGCTCTCCCCTGCATTACTCAGTAAGGTGCCAACACCGTCAGGTTTATACTTTTTACTATTTATATAATTGAAGAACATTTTAGGGTTAGTTTTACTCTCTTTTTTGCAGTGTGGACCCTCGGATGCGGATCGCGGGCCCCATTCAAGTAAATGGATCCGCGATCCACATGTGGTGGCTCCAAGATCAGTGCCCATGCATTGCGGACCGCAGTTTGCGTCCCGCAACACGGGCAAGGCCGGCACACGCTTGTGTGCATGAGCCTTAAAAACAGCAAGGAAGCTGCCTTACATTTAGACTGGTGCTGGATGTGTCAAAGTTATGTAGAGGCTTGCTCCTCTTAATAACTTTGGCAGAGCCACCCCCATATATAGGGGTTATAAAACGCCGGTCTTAATAAATGACCCCCATAGTGTGCAAGGCTAAAAGAAAGACATCTGTCCATCCAATTCAACATGTCATCCTGGAAGTTCAACAAGAGGATGTACGCTCGTCACAGTCACAGAACTGGGTATAAACAGATGATGGGAGAGATCTCTGATATATTTATACATAGTTATTAAATCTCCCCTTAGTCGTCTTTTTTCTAAACTGAATGACCATAATTTTGATAATCTTTCTGGAAATGAACCAGAAAAGCTTCGGGTCCAGCTGCCAGATGAAATTTTGGAGTTTACTATGAAACAGTTTGCTCATCTACTCATCAGTTACTAGATATGGGTTGTTGTTGATCCAGGGAGTAATTCTGATTGCCTGATTGGAGTCGGGAAGGAATTTTTTCCCCTACAGTGAGGAAAATTGGCTTCTACCGCACAGGGTTTTTTTTGCCTTCCTCTGGATCAACTTGTAGGAAAACAGGTCGAACTGGATGGACAGATGTCTTTTTTCAGCCTTATAAACTATGTTACTATGTTACTATTTGTATCTTCAACCTATAACAAAGTATGTATACCACATGTGCCATCAAAACTGAAAATACTGCAATACCAAGGCAGAAGCGACATGTACTTACCTGCATTTAGTTGTATATACCCCAGAAGACACAAAACAGACCTGGATGAAGTGATTTATTATTACTGTTGAGCAAACCTGAACTGTAAAGTTCGGTTCCATGCCGAACTTCGCGAGTTCGGGTACCCGGACCCGAACCCAAACTTTGCCAGAAAAGTTAGGGTTCGAGTTCGATGTTCGGGCATTTAATAAAGCTTGCTGAAAGGCTGCAGGGTAGCTTGAGTGAGGAAGAGTGTTAGGAATCTGGCTATTTATTATGTGGGTGACCTAAAGTACAGTATATATAGTGATTTTTTGTGGGTGCAATACACCAGCTTTGCACCCTGACACAGAAATATAATAATTAATCTGGCTGTAAATTCTCTGGGTAACCTATAGCGATTTTTTTTGTCGGTGCAATGCATCATCTTTGTACCCCTGACATAGAAATATAATAAGTAATCTGGCTTTTAATTCTGTGGGTGACCTATAGTGATTTTTTGTTGGTGTAATGCAGCATTTTTGGACCCCTGACACAAAAATATAATAGTTAATCCATCTGTTAGTTTGGTGGGTGACATATTCCCATTTTTGGTGTGAGGTGTACCTGCACTGCACACTTGACAGTTAATCTATCTGTTAGTTTAGTGGGTGACCTCAAAGAATGAGGAGAGCATTAAATAAGGGATGCGGCCCTGTCGTTGTACTGCTGGTGCTGGTGGAGCTCCTGTTGCAGGGAGAGGATGTGGTTGATCTGTGCCAGCTACATGCCCAAAAGAAGCACCTTCCTCAGGTGCACGTAGGCGACAGGATGTTCAGCATAATTTTGGAGGCCCAAATGGCGGTGTATGAATGGTGAGGCCAGAACAAGTAAAGGCGGTAGTAGATTGGATGGCTGACAGTGCCTCCAGTTCCTTCACGTTGTTTGCCACCTGGTCCCCTGCTGAAACTGAAGAGTTGGCATCTGCAGCCCATGGGCATCTGTCTTTCACCTCACCCCCTTGCAAATCAGCCAAACAGTCTGAGCCCCAAGTCAGGCAGCAGTCTTGTATGCTTTTTGTTGACTCTGCTGGTGGGGTTTCCTGGGCCATCCACCTAGCACTGCCCCAGAAGTGGAAGAGATTGAGAACACTAATGACCAACCACTTGTTTAAAGATGTGGACATCAGGATGTGGGAGGACTACCACAGCACATTGCTGATGATGATGATGATGATGATGAAACACCGGTGTCAACTGCTCCAGCTTTCTGCTGTGTGTAGACCGGCAAGGAGGTTAGGGGTGAAGAGTGGGTGGAAGATGACCTGGAGGCTGATGAGGTCCTAGTCCCCACATGGAATCAAGGTCACGCGAGTTACGTGTGCAGTTCAGAGGAAGATGTGGTGGTCACAAAGCGCCAGAAGCACAGCAAAAGAGGGAGCAGGGTGAAAAAGCAGAGTGGCCATCCCAAAGCCAGTATGTCTGCTACAGCCCATTGCACCCAGGGACTGAGAACGTTAAAGACAGCTCCAAGGAGTTCACTGGTGTGGGTCTTCAGACAATGTGCTGACGACAAGAAACGAGTGCACGCTGTGCAATCAGAGCCTGAAGCGAGGCACAAATGTTCTAAAGCTGAGCACCACCTGCATGACCAGGCATCTAAATGCACAGCATGAGCTGCAGTGGAGTACAAAACTGAAAAACCACAAAAGATCTCATGCTCCTCATTCACCTGCCACCCTGCAAACAATGTATGTGGCAGCAACACCACCACCACCGTCACCAAGCATGTCCAGACTGTCCCATGGAAGCGTTAAGCTGTCCATCCCCCAAACACTGATCCCTTGCCCTGAATGCCTTTGAATTCCTGGCCTTTGAAATGCTGTCATTCCGTCTGGTGGAGACTTTTAAAAACCTTATGGCGGTGGATGTCCCATGGTACATGGTTCCCAGATACTACTACTTTTCCAGGCGAGCCATCCCTGCCCTGCACAACCAAGTGGCAGACAAAATCAGGTGTGCACTGCTCAACGCCATCTATGGCAAGGTCCACATAACTACTGATACATGAACTAGTAAGAAAGGGCAGGGACGTTATATCTCCCTGTCTGCAGACTGAGTAAATGCAGTGGCGGCTGGGCCTGAGACGGACAGCAGTTTGACACATGTCCTACCACCACCGAGGATTGCAGGACATTTCTTGTTACCTCCTGTTGCCTCCTCCTACGGGCATATGGGCAATGCAAAGTAATAACTATTTTTGGAGATATTAATGAAATATATATTTTAAAAGTAGAAAAATTGAAACTTGGTAAATTTGGTATTTTTTATAAATAAATATGAAATATTTTGACTCAAATTTATCGTGAAGTACAATATGTGATGAGAAAGCATTCTCAAAATGGCCTGGATAAGTAAAAGCGTTTTAAAGTTAACACCACATAAAGTGACACATGTCAGAATTGCTAAAAATGGCCTGGTCCTTAAGGTGAAAAATGGCAGGGTCCTGAAGGGATTAAATGAACCAGGCATGGATCACACAGGACCTTGTGATGAGTAGACATGTATACCAGCCACATCCAGCCATTTTCATACTTCAGTGCACTTTATCTTTTGCAGTGTCTTTTCTATTTCCCAATGTTTTGGTGTCTTCCCAAATTTATTAAAAAAAATAAATAAATAAAAAATTAAATAAATAAAGGAAAAAAATACAACAAAAACTGTGTTGGCTACCTCCTTCTCCATCACCACTTCCAACTACACTGCCACGTCCACCTCCTCCTCAACCTCCTACTCCAATTTGACCTCTGCCTCCTAGTTCAAGATTGTTATTTTTTTATTTTTTTTCTAGTCCCTATCCACATTTGTTTGCAGGGCAACGGTCCTGCTCTTACCCCCATTTTGCTTCCTTTTGCAGCCCTCTAGCCCTTTCTACAACTATTTTACAGCCATTTTTGTGCACCAAAGTTCAGGTCCCCTTTGACTTCAATGGGTTTTCGGGTTCAGGTTCAAATTCGGGTCAAGTTCGTATCCCGAACATCCTCGGGTCCGCTCATCACTATTTATTATATCATTCTGTGTTGTTCATCACAGAACCTTTACAATGTTTTATATCACAGTAAGTTGATAAATATATCCCAGTATAGACTGAATACAATAAGAGGTGATCACCTCACTGATCCCTGTCATTTTCCTGCACGTTTTCTGTGTAAATTCCAGCTCTGCAGAACTAACATTTTTTTACTTACCCTGAACACATCCGGTTATAGTCCTTGCTCCCTTTCCGGGACCATCGTGACACCCAGGAATGTACAGTGAAGATCCCACCGATAATGATATCTCCTTCCTGAGAATATTCATACTCAAAGGTATAATCCTTCATTACAAGATGACATTGAGCTGCAGGGTCCTGTATCTCAGAATCACAGAAGGTCACACACAAAAACAGTAACAGGAAGATTTCCAGAAAACGATAACATAAAATGATGGAAATTATCTTCTGTACTTTCATTGCTTCCATGGTATCTCCGGTACACTGGTGTCTGCACAGGCCTGCATCACTGGGAATTGTTCAGCAGTAGATGAAGGGATGTGACAGGGAGAGGTTTATATCTTATCAGCGGTCAGCTCTGTACTGAGAAATAGACACAATGTCCTCCTGTGTATTATCTAGAAAAAGATGCAAAACTGATGAAAGTTATATCCATAAGGGACCTCTCAGAAAAAGGGAAACAGAAGTTTAATTCCTAAAACTGATTTCATTATTCTGTTTTACACTCCTCAACTTTGAAATTGCAACACCAAGAAGGACAAGCTGTATCTTTATATGATTAACTCTTCAAGCACTTAGCATTTCTATAATGCTTTGATTCTGTAACTGGGGTGAATAGTGCTCAATTTTTGCAATTATTTGTTTTCCCACCTTGTTTTATACATAAGCAATTCCATTAGACCTTGATTCTATAATTGGGGTGAAAAAGTGGTCTAATACTACTGCTATTTTACACTTACAGTTACTGTACAGTATGTCAGACAGACAGGTCAGGCGGGAGGGGTGGCTGGGGAGCAGCAGTCGCAACAACAGGCCTGAGCTGCCAGGGTCAACCAGTGGTCCTGTTTTGACCAGCAATCCAGCTGTCACTGAATGGTTGACCTGGTCTTCAACATCATCTGAACTTGCATCCGACACCCATAGCCAGGAGTCATTTGATTCCTCTGATACCACACTTAGTTGGCATGGCCCCAGAACAAGCTCTGAGTGCCCACCTGTCCTGAACCTGCCTGTTTAATTTTCTGCTCCTTCTACTCGGGAACTGTTATATCCTGCTGGCTCTGCTCTGCTTTTCAGCAAGGCTGAACTTCTAGAGGACAGTCAGCAGCTACTGCCAGCAAAGATTTGGAGGACAGATATCCTCTCCATTTCCTCCTGTAGGCAGGCAAGTAGCAACAATGAGAGTTGCGTGGGAACAAGTGTTGGGAGTGGTCAGGCATGGGGCCATGAGACTGGTGAGGGTGACATCAGTGACATGCAGCCAGTAGTGGATAGTGATGTAGCTGAGCGCACAAGGGAGCCGGGTGAAGAAGGGAATGAGGGTGGCAGCTTGCGCGTGAGACAGTGGTTTACCCAGCAGGGTGTAAGTGTGGCCATGAGTCAGCAGGGTGGAAGCAGTGTGAGATGTGGAGCTAAACTTTCCCGGGGTAGACTGTCTGCTATTGAAGAGCCTACCTGTCTGGAAACAACTAGCAGTGCACAGATTCATAGAGGCAGCAGCGGGCAGGGAGAACGCAGTGGTGGGGAAAAATGCCATACTCAACGGTGTGGGAATTTTTCATTGTCACCGGTGGATGTCAGCGTGGCCGCATGTTCAGTCTGTGGGCAAAAGGTGAAGCATTGCCAGGGTGCCAATATTAGCACCATGGCCCTGAATTAACACATGCAGCGTCACCATAAAGTGGCCTGGAAAAACCATGGTGCTAATGTAGCGGTGCAGCCTGAGGCATCTCATAGAGGCCTGCAAGCCATTTCCAGCAGTCAAGGCTCCATCACCTCTGCAGAAAACACCACCGCAATCTTGGAAATAAAAAATTACACAACAACAAAAAATACTGATAATCATATCAATGACCTCCCAACAGATGAGTTCCTAGTGAAATTTCGAGCCTTACGAGAAAAATACCAGTCCTCCAAAAACCGATTGTCTGAATACAAAGAAACCAAGGTTACCACGCCTAAACCACAATGTAACAAAGTAGATACATGTGGATCGACCATGCTCATAAATTTAGAGGACATCACCATACACCCGTCCCCCACTAAATATGGAGATAATGACAATACCGACACAACATGTTTATTCACCGACACAGTGAATATAAAAGCACACACCGTCCCCACAACCGCTTCCCCTCTTATTACAATAGACAACACCAACACAGATTGCAGTGGTGTAGTACCTTTTTTAGGTCTTGTCAAAACATTGGAACCTACCCCCACATCCATACCAACCAAAATGAAACACCAAATCACACAATACTTCAAACCCACCCCAAGAAAAAGAAAACTAGAACACGAGGAACTAGAGGAGGAACACAAAAAAGGAAAACACTAGCTAAAAGTCCACACAAAAAGGATACCGCTACCCAGAACAAACAACCTTCCACTGTAAAAATATTTAACTTGTCTCAACATAAATTGACGGTATCAGAAACAAGCCTTCTCGAAAAGGGTCTATCTTTTTGCCCTATAAATAACGTCAATCCATTTGAGCTATTCATTGATATACAAAAATACAGAAGAAAATTAACAATAAAACGCCATTTTGAAATTGAAAAAAATAAAAACCCAAATATAGACTCTACAGAAAACATAAATTCAGATCTAATGGCCACCACCTACAGACACCAAGATATTAGACCGAAATCCAATTTTTTCCCAGTACAAAATCAAGGGTATATAATACCAACTTTTTTTGATTTGGTTTCCTCTGAACTCAAAACACTGTCTGATAACAAAAGACAAAAACAACCCTTAAGAAACCTAAAAAACCCAAAAAATCTAAAAAATACAGAACAAAAAGCCCTTAAAAATCTCCAAAAAAATACCAACATAGTAATTAAACCAGCAGATAAAGGTGGTGGCATAGTAATTCTAGACTACTCTCAGTATGAAGAGGAAGCATTGAATATACTAAGTGATGAGACCTATTATATAAAAGCCATAGGAAACCCCTTTCCAACTGTACTCAAAGAACTAAATACACTAATTAAATCTGCATCAGACAACCAATTCATAAATAAAAACGAGAAAAAATTCCTACTCCCCAAAACACCCTGTACACCTTATTTTTACTATTTACCCAAAATACACAAAAATACAGAAAAACCGCCAGGCCGCCCCATAATATCAAACACCAACTGTGCGACCAGTAATTTGTCACACTACCTTGACTTACACCTTCAACCATATGTGAAAAAACTACCCAGCTATCTTCACGACTCTAGACAGCTTATAATAGAACTACAGGATATATTATGGCAACCATCCTTCGCCCTCCTAACTCTAGATGTTACAGCCCTGTACTCCAACATACCCCACAAACTAGGCCTGAAATGTATATTCGACTGTCTATCTAGAGACGCATCACTAAAAAAAACCCAAATTAATTTTTTAATTGAGGGACTAGACTTCATCTTAAAAAATAATTATTTTATATATAATAACGATATTTACCACCAACAGAGGGGGACCGCGATGGGGACGAAGGTAGCACCGTCCCTAGCAAATATATTTATGGGGGAGTTTGAGGCTACATACATTTGGAATAATACTACATTTAAAGAAAATATAATTTATTACAGAAGATACATCGATGATCTATTTATAATCTGGAATGGTGATGAATACACAGCGAATCAATTCTGTGAATACTTAAACAGCACTGATTGGGGTATCTCCTTTACCCCAAATTACAATAAAATGAGTATAGAATTTTTAGATATTATAATCACTCCCATAGAAAAGACAATAACCACAAAAACTTACTTTAAACCGGTTGACACTAACAGCTACATCCACTACTCCAGCTTCCACCATAAGAAATGGCTAAAGAACATCCCATATAGCCAATATAAACGGATCAGACGAAACTGCACTAACCCTATAGAATATAAAAACCAAGCTAAAATCCTTAATAACAGGTTTCAAGAAAAAGATTATCCTAAAAAATTAATTCAAGATGCCTATAAAAAATGTAAAGAATTTTCCCAGGAAAATTGCCTACTACCAAAGAACAAAAAAGAACATCCCATGGAACCTATCAACCTTATAACACAGTACAGCACATCAAACAATCAAATCAGAGAAATCATGGCAAAACACTGGCATATACTAATGCAGGATCCCTATCTACAAAAACATCTCCCAAAAAAACCCATCATCACATATCGAAGGGCCCCCACAGTAAAAAACCTTATAGCCCCCAGTATACTAAAACAACACCAAGGCACATTTGAAGAAAAAAAGATGGAAAAAGGTGAAAAAAGTGCCTGCCCCGAAATAACAGGGAGCTACAGATGCAACAAAAATAGATGTCTATGTTGCAAAGTGATCACACACGCAAAAAAACATTTTAAATCAAACACAAATGGTACCACATTCCCAATAAAACATAATTTGAATTGCCAATCTACATATGTGATATATGTGATAGAATGTAAATGCGGCCTGCAATACGTGGGCCGTACTACACAAAGTCTGCACTCGAGACTAAACCAACATAGGTACAATATAAAACGCTTATACAACAAACATGGACTCTCAAGACATTGTGCCACAACAAGAGAAAAACAAGAACATCCAATAAAAATTACCCCAATTGACCACATTCCATATAACCCATATAATAGGTTCAGTATACTCCAAAAACGCGAAATATACTGGATCTACCAATTGAACACACTGGCACCCTTTGGATTGAATGAAATGAACGAGACTATCTTATAGATATAAGATCCCACCTACAATTATACAATGATAATTCATCAAGATGTTCCTATGAAATTGTGCATTAACCTTAAACCGAACAGGAGCCCCAACATTTTAAAATGTACCATATAAGCAACATAAACATATAAATCTCATTCACCTCTACACCACACTGTATCTCGGCCCGATGACCGGATCAGGACAATCCCCGCAACACAAAGAGATACCTTGAACGGCAAATTATGATGACACAAAGACCAAAACAAAAGAAAAAACCCCACAGGGGATGAAGTGTGCTCGCAGTTATTATATAAGAACAAGGATCAACATATCGATCTAATTAATCATTTTATCTTAATTATGTATCCATTATTTATTTATTTATTTATTTATTTTATCACAGATCCATCGGAACTATATATAGCTTGAATCCGATATAGAACACTATCCTTTTTACGATCCCATCTTATGATTGGCTGGTGACTGTTATGCTTAATATTATTCTTAATATTACTCGTATCCTGCTTTGTCTTGTATTGTCTTATCCCTGCTTATCATGCTATGTACTAAGCAACGGGGTGTCATAGAATACGTCACACCCGAAAACCCAACCCCTCTTTTTTGCGCGCCAGACGCCGATCTTTTAAATAGTGTGAACATGCCTGTACTCTCAGATATATTGTCCTGATGAAGAGGGAAGCTAAAATACCCTCGAAACGCGTTGACCACTAGCTTTTTACTATATATAAATAAATTTAGCACTCTTATACCCTATGAGAGAGCTCTAGTTTATTTCTGGAAAAGGACAGCGCCGTTAAACGAAACGGTCCAACAACTTCTTCTACACTCAAATACTACTATCGAGTCCCAGACTGGTATTCTTATCACAAAAGGACCCGAGGATCGTGGGCTGCAGTCCAAAAAGAAACCCCTAACGCTGGTGGGGTTATCACTAATTACCAGCAAAGCGGTCTACAGTTAGTTGTGACTTCTCACAACACGACAAGGTGAGCGCATTTTATAACTTTTTATTTTTAACCATCCTACGGATTTCACACAAGTGGCGCTGCCTTTTTTCTTTTTTCACCTCTGCAGAAGGGATCTGTGTTTCCTTCCCATCATCTACTGGTCGTGATGCTCCTCATCCTTTTCCTTGTCACTCATTTCACCACCAATCGATCACCAAGGCGATAGCAAAATGTATGTGTGCAATTATCCAATGGTGCTAAAGCTGAACATGCTTCGGGCCAAGTTACTGGTACTACAGTCCCTCCCCTTAAATGTGGTGGGCTCTGCACCTTTCTATAAACTGATGGCTTGTGCAAAGCCAAAGTGGAGAGCCCCAAGCCATCATTACTTCTCCAAAAAGGCTGTACCAGGACTGCACATGTATGTTGAACAGAAGGTGGGCCAGTCCTTGAGCCTGTTAGTGTCTTCTAAAGTTCACAGCAGTGCTGACATGTGAAGCTCTAACTATGGTCAGGGACAATATCTGTGCGGTGTCACGCTCTTCAGCACCTGGCCAGCCTGGTTGAACAGAGTCACACTGGGGAGGAACTGCTCAACATTTTTCATCAAGAAATCAAATCCTGGCTGTCTACTCACCAACTGAACATCGGAACCATGGTCACTGATAATGGGAAGAACATTCTGTCTGTGCTGCATCAAGGAAGGCGGATCCATGCATCTTGCATGTTTCACATATTTTCTGGTTGTAACCCGCTTCCTGAAGTCTTCAACCCAACTGCAAGACGTCTTGAAAATGGCTAGGAAACTTTGAATGCACGTCAGCCATTTTTACCATTCAAAAAATGCCCTCCTTGAGCTGCAAAGGCAAAATGGTGTTCCCCACATCTCCTCATATGTGACCTTTCTACACGTTGGAACTTCACCCTGCCAATGTTGGACTGACCATACCGTATGTGCAGAGAAAGGCTGTAAGCGATTTTTTGATAACGCAGGCAAGCAGGGGGACTCCCCTGTGTAATTTCGACATTAGCCAGTGGAAGCTTATTCGTAACACCTGCTGTTTGCTCAAGCCCTTTGAGGAGCCCACTTTATTAGTCAGTCCCAACTACTACAGGATGAATAAAATCATTCTGCTCCTTCACTTCCTTGAGCAGATGCTTACAAATCTGGCTGGGCACGGGATGTGGTGGCTACATTTCAGAGCCACCTAAGCACTGTGGGGGCTGAACTGGTGGAGGAGGAGGATGAGGAGGAGGAGAAGGACATTCACGCTCAAGCAATGTATACAGAAATGGGTGGTTTATCTGCAGGAGTAGCATGAGCAGCTGGAGGACAAGGCAGTATGTAGTGGAGATGGAGGCAGTAAGTCCCTCAAGTTCCTTGCACAAATGGCCAGATGCATGCTGAGTTGCTTGAGTAGTGACAGCCATATGCTTACCATTCGGTAGAGGGATGACTACTGGCTCTGCACCACATTAGACCCTTTCTACTGGAATAAAATAGTGCCTTTTTCCATCTATTGAGAGGAAAGATAAACTACTATTGAGATATCCTATGTAGTCAGTTGGTTGCTTTCTATGTGTACCATCGCCCATTCTCATGAAGGTCTGACCAAGTGAGCCCTCTGTGCTCACACTCAACTGCTGGGGGGGGGGAGTTGCAGCACCAGCTCTATCATCAGCAACTTAAGTCTTGAGTCTCTAATGATCACTTTTCTTCACTCGCCTACTGAAGAAACCACCAGCAGCAGCAGGACATGGAGCAGGACCTAAACCATCAGGCAATGGCATACTTGAAGTGTACCCTGCCACCCCACATCCAAGATCCTCTGGACTACTGGGCAGCCAAACTTGATTTGTGGTTACAACTGATCCAGTTTGCCCTGGACAAGCTTTCCTGCCCAGTCAGAAGTGTGGCATCAGAGCAACTGTTTAGTGCAGAGGGGAGCATATTTAACTTAAAGAGAATTTGCCTTTAAACATAAAATGCTGAGATACTAACCTTTGTAAAGATGAATTAGGCGTGGATCAGCCAGGAATTCCACATGCCAGTGCCTGATGTATCAGACTAGATTGTTCTGGCAGCCACACCAAAGCATTGTGAAAAATGGGCTGTTACTTCTGGCCACGTGCTTCAGCCACTATTTGTATGCTGTTGCCTGCCTGATGCTACACACCTGCTGCCTCTGCTGCCATCTTCTGCTACTGTCACTATCTTGTGCTGTTGCTTCCACTGATGTTGCCCCTCCACCTCACCACTCTGTAACTGGGCCACTATGTTGACTCCTCCTGCAGTTGTCACCCTCCCCACTCTGTGATCGAGCCACTATGTTGACTCCTCATACAGTTGCCACCCACTCCACTCTGAGACGGGGCCAACAGTGGCCCTGTTTGGTGTTGTTGACATTACCATTTATTTGAGCAAACTGAGCATGAGGCCTCTATCACACAGTCTGTATTTTGCATCAGGATTTTCTTATGTAGGTACAAAACACAGAAGACATGCAAATACTTCCATCATGTGTCATCTCTGTTTTGGACCCTCTCGTGTTTTTTTTTTTTTTTTTTGGGCCAAAGCTAATCAATTATTTACCAAATACTGACCGACTGAAGGCAGATGCTCAGAAAAAAAACAGGATTCCGTTTTTTGGGCTTGTTTTTTTGACGTATCCGAAGAAGGGAAAACTAAAAAGTGACGTTAACACAAACTTACTGCTGACACCGTATCCATGCTGTCATGGGAGCACTACTTGTATCAGTGCTTGAAAAAACAGATTCTGTAACAATCTATGTGGAATCAGCAGACGGTGTAAAAAGAGAGTGTTCTTTCACTCTGTAGTAGAATCTTGGGCCACTGCACAGTTATGTACATTATACCTGTCACTAATATTGACCAGTAAGGTTAAGTTCACGCTTAAGTTATTTGGTCAGATTTTGACCCGTAACTGACCAAATAATTGAAATTTGAACTTATTCCAAGAGTTACACCTTTCACCTGCCTGTCATACTGACACACAGTAACTGTTTCACTGCCACAGCAGACTAACTATGCAAGTTTCTGCAATGCACAGTGATGTACGCGGGATATACTCTCCCTGTAGGCCGGGAAATAGCTGTTTTATAATGAGCTTCGTTACTAATTAATTTGGATCAAATTGAATTTTTGGGAAAACTTTGGCAAAGTTTCCAAATAGAATTTTTGAAGACTCTAACCGTGACCTCAGTCATGTAATGAGGTCAGTCTTTTTAGCCGGGTCACCATAGAGGTTGTATGCATGTTTGACAAAGCCCAAAATGTTGCATCTGGATTAAAATCACCTCAAAAAAGCGTGCTGTCTCCATTTTATACTTTTCACTTGGATTATCTGTTATTTTAAGGCAAGCTTACCACTTTCCTAGGACACGTTCACCCATCTTATTAGGTGTACTGTCTACCTCTTTATTCTGTGTCATACAGTATATGGGCATGCACATCATAGTGCAGGCCAGTAACAGTCTTGGCTAACTGCTAGCTAAACCTAAAGAAAAGCTTACAGCAATCTTTAGCAAAACAAAAAACAAAACAATTTTTGCCCTCCAAGACATGTGTCCCAAATACTCTTTAGTGAAACAAAAGAAGGACATGGAGGTAGTGCTAAGTAAGTAGTGGAGAAAAAGGGTTCTTTTAAACCATGTTGTGGCAGTGAAAACACATGCTTTTGAATCACTTTGATTTGCTGTAAAAGGACTGTGTGTCCCTATTAGGCTGGGTTTACACTTCACTTACTTGGTCAGTTACGGGATTAAAAACATAGAACAGGTGCAGGTCTTTTCATGATACATTACTTGAGAATAGGATTGGATCCTGATTTTGGCTCACCATACAGTAAATACTTGAATTAACAGACCAAATAACTTAAATGTTAATTCAACCTTACAGGTAAATGTTAGTATCCGGTATAATCTACTTGAAGTGGCCAAAGATTCAATTATAGAGTGAAAGAGCTGTTATATTTTACATTGTCTGCTGTTTTTGATAGTTTCTTTTGTTAGCCTCAGATTCTACTAAAGTGGGAAAGAACTGTCTCATTTCACTGTTTGTGGTGTGTCCACATTGATTGGTAGTTAACTAGAGATGAGCGTGCATACTCGTCCGAGCTTGGTACTCGTTCGAGTATTAGGGTACTCGTAAGTACTCGCAGCTCGGACGAGTATCTTGCCATATTCGAGGAAATGGCAACTTCCGCATCGTGCTTTTTTGGCGCCTAAAAACACAGCCAATCACAAGCCAGGAGACTCCGCGTACCACCTAGCATCACGTGGGGCCCTTACATGTCGATAGCAGGGGTTGGCTGGCCTGATCAGGTGACCCTGGAATATACTACCGACTGGCCGCGGCGCTCGGCTCAGATGCCGTCTGGATGTCGTTAGGGATAGAGCTGCTGCCTTTCACGGACAGTGTTAGGGCCTGCATTTAGTTGTCTGTTAGGCAGGGATCACCCACAAAGAACCCAACAGCCCTTCTAAGGGCTAGAAGACATTTTTTTTTTTTTTTTGTCACTTGTCTGGCTGGCACTAGTAGTGCAGGTATCGCCATATCTAACCCTGTTTTTTTTTTTATTGTTCTATCTCAGTGATACAAATCCATTGCACACAGCACTGTGGAACCATTCTGTATGTCACAGTTCATCACTGACTCACTCCAATCCATATATACTGTCCAGGTGACACTTTCTGTACGTCACACAATACAACCAAGTCATTTGCTACCAATATCATCTACCGCTTGATCCAGAAAACTCTCTGTGCGACATTTCTCTGGGTCGCAGACTAAATAGCCACCGTTAACAGGGTGTCAGTCAGTTCTACCATAGTTCCTGCACGTCACGTTCCCAAAAAAAACAAAATATAAAAAAAAAAATAATAATTTTTTCAGTTGTTTTAGCTCAGTGATACAAATCCATTTGACTCAGCTGTGTGTAACCTTTCTGTGTGTCGCAGTTCAGCACATTCGCTCCCATCCGTATATACTGTCCAGGTGACGCTTTCTGTACGTCACACAATACAACCAAGTCATTTGCTACCAATATCATCTACAGCTTGATCCAGAAAACTCTCTGTGCGACATTTCTCTGGGTCGCAGACTAAATAGCCACCGTTAACAGGGTGTCATTCAGTCCTACCATAGTTCCTGCACGTCACGTTCCCAAAAAAAACAAGATATAAAAAAAAAATAATATTTTTTTCAGTTGTTTTAGCTCAGTGATACAAATCCATTTGACTCAGCTGCGTGTAACCTTTCTGTTTCGCAGTTCAAAACATTCGCTCACATCCGTATATACTGTCCTGGTGACACTTTCTGTATGTCACTTAATTCTACCGGACTTAATTTTTTTTTTTTTTTTATCATACACCTATATACAAAAAATGTTTAACCCCAGGGCTAAGGGTCGAGGGCGAGGGCGTGGGCGTGGGCATTCAATTACTGCAGGGGGCAGAGGCCGTGGTCCTGGGCAGGGTGAGACAGTAACCGCTGATGAGGGAGCAGGGGAATTCCGCAGAGCTACACTCCCTAGCTTCATGTCTCAACTTACAGGGACACGTGGTAGAGGACTGTTGAAATCACAACAGTGCGAACAGCTGATCTCGTGGATTGCGGACAATGCTTCAAGTAATTTGTCCACCAGTCAGTCTTCCACGCAGTCCACCCACGTTACCCAAGGGAGCACTCCTATGGCTCCTCCACCTCAACCTCCTTCCCCCCAGTCTGCCTCCTCCCAGGAAAATTTGGAATGCGATCCGGCATACTCTCAGGAACTGTTTTCTGGACCCTTCCCAGAGTCACAAACCACTTCTCAGGTTGCTGCTGACCTCGTTCCCGATGCCCAAGTTTTCCAACTGTCGCAGTCTGTGGGTGATGATGATAATGATGACAATGTTGACTTAGTGGAAGAAGTTTGTAAAGAGGTGTTGGACGATGAGGAGACACGGTTGTCAGACAGTGGTGAAGTTGTTGTTAGGGGAGGAATTCCGAGGGGGAGCAGACTGAGGAATCGGAGGATGACGAGGTGACTCACCCAAGCTGGGTTGATATGCCGAGTGAAGACAGTGCTTCTGAGGCGGAGGCGAGTGCTGCACCAGAACAGGTTGTAAGAGGCAGTGGTGTGGCCAGAGGGAGAAGCAGGGCCAGAGCTGGTGCATCAGCAGCAACTGTTTCACGTAGTGAAGCTCCCGTGGCGAGGCCTAGATGTTCGCAAGTCTGGAGGTTCTTTAAAGAAAGTGAGGATGACCGACGGACTACGGTGTGCAACCTGTGCCACACCAGGATCAACAGGGGTGCCACCACTACTAGCCTAACCACCACCAGCATGCGCAGGCATATGAGTGCTAAACACCCCACTCAATGGAACCAAGGCCGTTCACCACCTCCTGCGGGTCACACCACTGCTCCTTCCCCTGTGTCACTCGCTGCCTCTGCTAGTCAACCCCCCGCGTCACTCGCTGCCTCTGCTAGTCAACCCCCTGCCCAGGACCCCGGCACGAGCGCCTCCCACCGGAAAACAACACATTCGCCTCCACGATCCTCCACAATGTCCACCAACGTGTCCCAGCGCAGCGTTCAGCTGTCTTTACAGCAGACGCTGGAGCGCAAGAGGAAATACAGTTCCACCCACCCACATGCCCAAGCCCTGAACGTCCACATATCCAAATTGCTTAGCCTGGAGATGCTGCCCTATAGGCTGGTAGAGACCGAGGCCTTTCGAAATCTCATGGCGGTGGCTGCCCCTCGGTATTCCGTTCCCAGCCGCCACTATTTTTCCCAATGTGCCGTCCCAGCCCTACACCAGCACGTGTCACAGAACATCATCCGTGCCCTGACCAACGCTGTTTCTGAGAAGGTCCACCTAACCACGGACACATGGACAAGTGCTGCCGGGCAGGGACACTATATCTCACTGACGGCACATTGGGTTAACTTGGTGGAGGCTGGGACCGAGAATGACCCTGGGGCCGCTCATGTACTGCCCACACCGAGGATTGCGGGGCCTACCTCGGTCACGGTCTCTCAGACGTACTATGCCTCCTCCTCCTCCGACTCCTCCTCCTCCACCGAATTACCATCCGTGGGCACGGCGCCTTCAGTCGGTAGCTCTAGGCGCAGCAGCAGTGCCGTGGGTAAGCGCCAGCAGGCGGTGCTCAAACTGCTGAGCTTAGGTGACAAAAGGCACACCGCCCAAGAGCTGTTACAGGGCATCACAGCGCAGAACGATGTGTGGCTGGCACCGCTGAACCTCAAGCCAGGCATGGTTGTGTGTGAAAATGGGCGTAACCTGGTGGCGGCTCTGCAACTCGGCAGACTGACACATGTGCCATGCCTGGCACACGTGTTCAATCTTATAGTTCAGCGGTTCCTCAAGACATACCCCAATCTGTCTGATTTGCTCACCAAGGTGCGCCGCATCTGTGCGCATTTCCAAAAGTCGAACACAGATGCTGCCACTCTCAGGGCAGCGCCGCGCCGCCTACAACTGCCCGCTCACCGACTGTTGTGCGACGTGCCCACGAGATGGAATTCCACATTAAACATGTTATCCAGAGTTTACCAGCAGCGCAGAGCCAGATGCCAGATGTCATCTTCCACCAGAACTGGTAGTCAGGTCTCTCAGATTCCTCAAGTCTACAATGAGGAGTGGACGTGGATGTCTGATATCTGCCAGGTGTTGAGCAACTTTGAGGAGTCAACACTGATGGTCAGCAGCGATGCCGCCATTATCAGCCTCACCATCCCGCTGCTTTGCCTGTTGAAAAAATCACTGCTCAGCATCAAGTCGGATGCTTTGCGCTTGTCATAAGAGACGGTGGAGGAAGATACGTCGCTTGATAGCCAGAGCACCCTCCGGTCTGTTTCTCAGCGCGTATCGGAGGAGGGGGATGAGGATGAGGAGGAAGAGGAGGAGAATGTCGGCGAGACAGTAGAGGGTACCAGTGCTCAGTCCTTAACTCTTGAGCGTGTATGGGCTGAAGAGGAGGACTTGGAGGAGGAGGAGGAGGAGGAGGAGGAGGAAATGGAGAGTCAGGTCAGTGAGGAGAGGGAATTCTTGCTTGTTGGGACTCTGGCGCACATGGCAGACTTCATGTTAGGCTGCCTATCCCGTGACCCTCGCGTTAGAAGAATTTTTTCAAACACCGATTACTGGGTGTTCACTCTCCTGGACCCACGGTACAAGCAGAACCTTTCCACTCTCATCCCTGCAGAGGAAAGGAGTATGAGAGTGAATAGGTATCAACAGGCCCTGGTGCACAAGCTGAAACAATTCTTCCCATCTGACGCTGCTAGCGGCAGAGGGCATGGTTCTGTGGGCCAAGTAGCGGGGGAGAGGAGGCGAGCAGGCAGCTTGTCCAGCACTGGCAGGGGAACGCTCTCCAAGGCCTTTGCCAGTTTTATGTCACCCCAGCAAGACACTGTCACCTGTCCCCAGTCTAGGCAGAGTAGGGGGGAGCTGTACAGAAAGATGGTGAGGGAGTACCTAGCTGACCATACCAACGTCCGGACCGATCACTCTGCTCCATACAACTACTGGGTTTCAAAGCTGGACACGTGGCCTGAAATGGCGCTGTACGCCTTGGAGGTGCTGGCCTGCCCTGCCGCTAGCGTTCTGTCAGAGCGGGTATTCAGTTCAGCTGGTGGCGTCATCACCGATAAGCGTACACGCCTGTCAACTGACAGCGCTGACAGGCTGACGCTTATTAAAATGAACAAAGCCTGGATTTCACCGGAATTCAAATCTCCTCCGGGGGAAAGCAGCTAAAGATTTAAATAACTTATGTATACGATTCCTCCTCTCTACTCCTCCTCCTACTCCTCCATATCGTCTTTGCCTAATGCTGACCCAAAAAACGCCATTTTTTAAAGGTCCAACTGGCACTCTTTTAGCACAATTTTTCAGGAGGACCCCCTACAGGCCCTCTCTTCAAACTATTTTTCAGGAGGGCCCCCCTACAGGCCCTCTATTCAAACAATTTTTCCAGAGGTCCACCTACAGGCCCTCTATTCAAACAATTTTTCCAGAGGTCCACCTACAGGCCCTCTCTTCAAACAATTTTTCAGGAGGGCCCCCCTACAGGCCCTCTATTCAAACAATTTTTCCAGAGTTCCACCTACAGGCCCTCTCTTCAAACAATTTTTCTGGAGGGCCCCCTACAGGCCCTCTATTCAAACAATTTTTCCAGAGGTCCACCTACAGGCCCTCTATTCAAACAATTTTTCCAGAGGTCCACCTACAGGCCCTCTCTTCAAACAATTTTTCAGGAGGGCCCCCCTACAGGCCCTCTATTCAAACAATTTTTCCAGAGGTCCACCTACAGGCCCTCTATTCAAACAATTTTTCCAGAGGTCCACCTACAGGCCCTTTCTTCAAACAATTTTTCAGGAGGGCCCCCCTACAGGCCCTCTATTCAAACAATTTTTCCAGAGGTCCACCTACAGGCCCTCTATTCAAACAATTTTTCCAGAGGTCCACCTACAGGCCCTCTCTTCAAACAATTTTTCAGGAGGGCCCCCCTACAGGCCCTCTATTTAAACAATTTTTCCAGAGGTCCACCTACAGGCCCTCTATTCAAACAATTTTTCCAGAGGTCCACCTACAGGCCCTCTATTCAAACAATTTTTCCAGAGGTCCACCTACAGGCCCTCTATTCAAACAATTTTTCCAGAGGTCCACCTACAGGCCCTCTCTTCAAACAATTTTTCAGGAGGGCCCCCTACAGGCCCTCTATTCAAACAATTTTTCCAGAGGTCCACCTACAGGCCCTCTATTCAAACAATTTTTCCAGAGGTCCACCTACAGGCCCTCTATTTAAACAATTTTTCCAGAGGTCCACCTACAGGCCCTCTCTTCAAACAATTTTTCAGGAGGGCCCCCCTACAGGCCCTCTATTCAAACAATTTTTCCAGAGGTCCACCTACAGGCCCTCTATTCAAACAAACAATTTTTCCAGAGGTCCACCTACAGGCCCTCTATTCAAACAATTTTTCCAGAGGTCCACCTACAGGCCCTCTATTCAAACAATTTTTCCAGAGGTCCACCTACAGGCCCTCTCTTAAAACAATTTTTCGGGAGGGCCCCCTACAGGCCCTCTATTCAAACAATTTTTCCGGAGGTCCACCTACAGGCCCTCTCTCCAATTCCAGTTCCAAGTTTTATTTGCGCATACTGCATACATTTTTATTTTTGGGATAGGTGTGAAAAATAATATTACTTGCGAATGTATATTGCCCAACATTGGATACGGTAGCAAGTAGAAGACCAAACACATGCTGCTCACAGGGTTCCGCAAATTCCTGGTCCACCCGCAAATTCCTTGTCCACAATGTCAAGGAGGACGAGGTTCTGTGGATGAGCAACAAGTCCTTCTGTACTGAAATCGCTGACAAAGTCTCCATCTAAGAAGCTACAGACCATTGTGGAGAGAGCGGCACAGCTCGCCATCAAAGTGAGGAACCCCAACGCCAGACTGCGCAGAGAAGATAACGAATAAATATCTCTGTGGTTATTTTTGCTAAATAAAAGTTAAATAAACCCCCCAAAAAATGCATCTGTTAATGTGCCTGATCCACCCAAGTTGAATCTGTCCCATCATGAGAAAGTCCCCCCCCAAGGAGTCCCCACTGTAACTTGCTTCCCATACAACTACCTCACCCCCCGACACCTGTGTCTCGCCATTGTCCACCACCTCCTCAGACAACACTGGTAAATCCACACTGTCAGCACACTGAGACTGCAAAAGGTCTTGCGAATTGGGGCAGAGAATGTTCTGGGCTAGCACATCAGAGAAGGGGTGACTATGGGGTTCCAGGGAGTACGTGACCACATGCAATCTCCATCTAAAAAGTCATGCCACACTTGATCAATCTCATAATTTACGACTGTACCGGTTGATGCTAAATTTTTAAGTTGGGGTCCTGCGTCGTCATTCTAAATACAACCGGCTGTTGTCACCACCACACACGCTAGCCCCAGGGGGCACTCCTCTGGCTCTTCCAGCGAAACATCCTTCCCCCCAGCCTGCCCCCCACCTACAGGCCCTCTCTCCAATTCCAGTTCCAAGTTTTATTTGCGCATACTGCATGCATTTTTATTTTTGGGATAGGTGTGAAAAATATTACTTGCGAATCTATATTGCCAAACATTGGATACGGTAGCAAGTAGAAGACCAAACACATGCTGCTCACAGGGTTCCACAAATTCCTGGTCCACCCGCAAATTCCTTGTCCACAATGTCATGGAGGACGAGGTTCTGTGGATGAGCAACAAGTCCTTCTGTACTGAAATCGCTGACAAAGTCTCCATCTAAGAAGCTACAGACCAATGTGGAGAGAGCGGCACAGCTCGCCAACAAAGTGAGGAACCCCAACGCCAGACTGCTCAGAGAAGATAACGAATAAATATCTCTGTGGTTATTTTTGCTAAATAAAAGTTAAATAAACCCCCCAAAAAATTCATCTGTTAATGTGCCTGATCCACCTAAGTTGAATCTGTCCCATCATGAGAAAGTCCCCCCCAAGGAGTCCCCTCAGTAACTTGCTTCCCATACAACTACCTCACCCCCCCGACACCTGTGTCTCGCCATTGTCCACCACCTCCTCAGACAACACTGGTAAATCCACACTGTCAGCACACTGAGACTGCAAAAGGTCTTGCGAATTGGGGCAGAGAATGTTCTGGGCTAGCACATCAGAGAAGGGGTGACTATGGGGTTCCAGGGAGTACGTGACCACATGCAATCTCCATCTAAAAAGTCATGCCACACTTGATCAATCTCATAATTTACGACTGTACCAGTTGATGCTAAATTTTTAAGTTGGGGTCCTGCGTCGTCAATCTAAATACATCCGGCTGTTGTCACCAACACACACGCTAGCCCAGGGGGCACTCCTCTGGCTCTTCCACCGAAACCTCCTTGCCCCACCCTGCCCCCCCCACCTACAGGCCCACTCTCCAAACAATTGACGTCTTTTTCCTATCTTTCTCTCTCTCCAAACTATTTTTCCGGATAGCTGCCATATACGGTATTAAACGGTATTGAACTGAGAATACGGAGAACACATGCTACACTTGATCAAGTTCATAATTTACGACTGTACCGGTTGATGCAACAGTTTTCAAAAATCCATTCTGGCTGTTGTCACCACCACACACGCTAGCCCAGGGGGCACTCCTCTGGCTCTTCCAGCGAAACCTCCTTCCCCCAGCCTGACCCCCACCTACAGGCCCACTCTACAAACAATTTAGCCGGATAGGGGACGTATCAGAAGTTGCACTCATGTTTGTTTTTGTTCTTCTTTTATCTGCCTCCTGACCTGTGATAGGCAGAGCATGGACACGTCCCCTTAGCTGCAGTGGGAAAGACACTCCCCTGGCCAGAGCAAGCTCTTTTTCCCTTTTGCGTGTTTGAAATATCCATTAAATATAGGGTCCCAAGATAGGGGACGTATATGGTATTAAACTGAGAAGAATCGATACTGCACCGGCTGATGCTAGAGCATTTCCAAATGCATTCCGGCTGTTGTCACCACCACACACGCTAGCCCAGGGGGCACTCCTCTGGCTCTTCCAGCGAAACCTCCTTGCCCCAGCCTGCCCCCCACCTACAGGCCCACTCTACAAACGATTTAGCCGGATAGGGGACGTATCAGAAGTTGCAGTCATGTTTGTTTTTGTTCTTCTTTTACCTGCCTCCTGACCTGTGATAGGCAGAGCATGGACACGTCCCCTTATCTGCAGTGGGAAAGACACTCCCCTGGCCAAAGCAAGCTCTTTTTCCCTTTTCCGTGTTCGAAATATCCATTAAATATAGGGTCCCAATATAGGGGACGTATACGGTATTAAACTGAGAAGAATCGATACTGCACCGGCTGATGCTAGAGCATTTCCAAATCCATCCGGCTGTTGTCACCACCACACACGCTAGCCCAGGGGGCACTCCTCTGGCTCTTCCACCGAAACCTCCTTCCCCCCACCTACAGGCCCTCTCTCCAAACAATTTACCCGGGTAGGGGGACGTATTAGATATTGTACTGATTCTGAATTGCCTCCTGCAATAGACAGGAATCGAACCCCGATCAACTGCTTGGGAAGTAGCTATGCTCACCACTATACCACCAGCAGCCACAGCAACTGATAAGAACAGATACTCAAGTTGATGTCAGCTGCAGTGCCAGCATGAGCAGTGGTGTCACCTGCAGGCGGTGATGGACCTTCGTTGCACCTAGTTGGGTGCTTCCCTAACATGTGATGGGTATTTGCCTCGCCTTTCTTGGTCTGGGTGAGCACAATTGCCATGAGGGTAACCACCAGGCTGTTGCCTGAGAATTTGGGGTAATGGTGGGATTAGGCAGCCTCAGAGGCATCCATGCATGCTGCCCCTGCTGTTTCCTGTCCATTTCCGTGGTGTTTCCATCATTTTCTGAGGTTTCCAGGCAAACTTCCCTGTGCAGAGCTTTGGTCCCCCGCAAAAATGCTCGAGTCTCCCATTGACTTCAATGGGGTTCATTACTCGAAACGAGCACCCGAGTATCGGGAAAAATTTGTCTAGAATAACGAGCACTCGAGCATTTTAGTACTCGCTCATCTCTATAGTTAACCTTTTCTGTTAGCCAGTGATTCTACTAAATTGGGAAAGAACTCATTTTATACCGTTTACTGCTTCCACAGATAAGCTATCAACTGATACAAGTTAGCAACTGATACAAGTAGTGGCCAGTTACAGAGTGGGGAGGGTGTCAGCAGTAAGTTTGTGTTGATGTCACTGTTTATTTTTCCCTTTTTGTGATCCATCAGAAGACCAACTCAAAAAGATCCTGTCTTTTCAGCATCCGCCTTGTCACCACCAGTATTTGGTCAGTAATTGATCAGCATTTGTAAGGCAAGAACAGGAGTGGGTCTAAAACAGAGATGACACGTGAAGGAAATATTTGCATGTCTTCTGAGTTTTATACCCACTCCTGCTTTTGGCTTCCAAATCATAAGAAAATCTTGATTTAAAATACTGACCATGTGATAGAGGCCTCAGGCTCAATTTGCATGGGTTTTAGCTATTTGCCTCAGTTTTATTCAGATGGATAAGGAGAAGTCCTGCATGCAAAACTTTACTGGCCTCTATCACCCAGTCAGTATTTGGTCAGTTTTTACATCAGTATTTTATCAGTATTGGTATGGCCAAAAAAACAGAAGTGGGTTCAAAATAGAGATAACATGTGATGAGTATATTTGCATGACTTTCCTGTATTTTTTTTTATTTTGTAATCTTTCCTGCTTTTGACTTCCAAATCATGAGCAAATCCTGATGAAAAATACGGACTGTGTGATTAAGGCCTTAAGGATTCTCCAAAGACAGGATCCATTGTATTATTCATTTTTCAGTTCTTCTGACAGATTAGAAGAAAGGTAAAATAAACGGAGATGTCAAGAACGACAAACAGGGAAACTAGTGGCCCCAGTGGCTGTGAGGGTGGGAACAGCATGAGGAGTCAACACAGTGGCCCAATGCCAGAGTAACTGGGGAGGGGACAACAGCAGTGGCAGTAAGCGCACAAGATGGTGGCAGTAGGAGAAGGTGACAGCAAAGGCAGCAGGTGTGTGAGATCAGGGAGGTAGCAGCATAATAGTTGCTGAATCACGTGACTAGAATGTGGCATTGCACCACATTTCCCAATGTTCTGGTGTGGCAGCACACTTTAGTCAGAACATTACTGCCAGAATGATCTAGTCTGTTGTATCAGTCACGGGTGTATGGAAATCCTGGCTGATACACGTCCGATTAAACTTTATAAAGGTTAATCCCTCAGCATTTTGTGTTGAAAGGCATGTTCTCTTCTGGTTAACCACGCCTCCCGCCAAACTAAACACCCCCTCTAATGCCACAATACTGCCTGGGCAGGAAAGCTTTTCCAGGGCAAATTGAGCAAGTTGTGGCCACAATTCAAGTTTGGCTGCCCAATAGTCCAGGGGATATTGGGAATAGCTGATCTTAGGGAGACCTTAGCTACAAAACACACTGTGGAGCCTCATTTATGAGTCTCAACACAGCAATCCAAAGCGCATAGCTCCCTGAAAAACAGTAAAATGCAAAATAACCGTGGAGCCTCAGATATCCCTCAAAGGAAGGAAAACCAAGCAAAGGGGTGTCCCCATTATAGAGATCACCAGATCCACCATATGTCAAGGGTACACACAAAGTATGCCACTACCTGCTGGTTCAGGTTATGCTTCATGTCCTGCTGCGTGGTTTCTACAGTAGGCAGGTGAAGAAACATGCTTATCAGAGACTCGAGACTCAAATACTCAAGTTGCTGCTGATGGAGTTTGTGCTGCTCCTTCCCCCCCTTCCCCACCCCTCCTCCAGAAGTCATGGTAGTAGAGCATGAGCACAAAGGGTCCCCAGGGTCTAACTTTTGTGAGGATGGGCAATGGCGCACATAGGCAGTAACCAACCGACTACATAGGATGTCACAATAGTAGTTGAGTTAATTATCCCTTTCAGAAGGTGAAAAAAAGCCTCCAATTTTGTTTTACATGGTACAGAGCCAGTAGTTTCCTCTACCAAATGGTAATAATGCTGTTGCTATGCCAGCAACTCAGCGTGCATCTGGGCATGTGCGGAAGGGAATCAGAGGGACTCCCTGCCTCTATCTCCAATGCATACTGCCGTGATCTTTCAGGATCATCTCCCTAGTCTTTCTCATCACCCTTCAGCTCCCCATGCTCCTCCTGTTCCTTTATTGTCACTTGGGCAGACAAACCACCCATTTCTCTTTGGGTTAATGTCCTCCTCCTCCTCCTTCTTCTTCACCTCTGCCAGTTCAGCCCCCACAGGGCTCAGGCGGCCATGAGATATAGGTGCCACTTCTCCTGTCCCTTAGCCTGCCAGATTTATCAGCATCTGCTCCAGGACATAAAAGAGTGGAATGACATCATTCATCAACTGTCTCTGGCTAACATCAAACTTACACAGGGGAGAAATTGTTCAAGGCATTCCTTTTCTCATATAGTCAGTCCAACAAGTGGAGAGTGGAGTTCCAATCTCTGGAAATGTCATATATGAGGGAACACCATTCTGCTTTGCAGCTTAAGGAGGGAGTGTTTTGCAGGGTAAGAGTGGCTGAAGTGCATGCACAGTTTCCTGGCCCTTTTTAACATGCCTTGCAGTTGGGTGGAAGACTTCAGGACCCAGGTTACAACCAGATTAAAGACATGTGCTATGCGGGACACATGGGTCAACCTTGCTTGATACAGCGTCGACACAATGATCTCCCCATTATCAGTGACCATGATTCCAATCTTCAGTTGGTGAGTAGACAGCCAGGATTCAATAGATTCTTGATGAAAGACTTGAAACAGTTCCTCCCCAGTGTGACTAGGCTGGCCAGGTGCAGAACAGCATAACACCACCATGCTCTGAATAGGTGATATGAGGGAGGACCACTCTGAATTGTGTCTACAGTTGCGGCTGAGGACAAGGTGAAGGATGAGGAGGCAGAGGAGGTCATTGTCATCAGAATCATAGCATAAGATCACAGAGGCGGTATTGCCTTAACCTGGCCAAGTTGCTTGTGTGCCTGGGCAGGAACCACATTTTGTCATGCTCAGGTGTGGAGGGGCAAACCACACTGAGCGTAGGAGTGAATGGAGATGGGCCTGGAAACTAGGGAAGGAAGAACACCTCCTAAAGGAAACCCTGACTCAAATCCCGACTAACTACCAGTATGAACTGGCCTCAAAGGTAGACGAGTTCATACACAGGAACCTAAGATCCAATCTGACCCTATAGGACCCTGGAACTAATGTCAGGAATGAGTCTACCTGTTCCTCCACAAGGAAGGACGAACAGGAGTCTCTCTCAGGCCTTATCACAAACAACAGGGAAATGTAACACAACACACAAAAAGGGAATGAGGACACTTATCTTCAATGAAGAAATGGAAGCACCAGGATCTTGGCTGAGAACCAAACGCCAGCTCACCACAATAACCACTGAAGCTATAAACCGTAAGGAACTGTGGGAGAAGCAGCAAAAGAGGAGGGACAATTACCACACCAGCAACACCTGAGTGAAAAGGGTGTGGTAAATACCAGCAACAAAAAAGGAAAACATGTCAGATTATACCACGTGTTGCCAATCTGACTGACCTCCTGCCAACAGGAACGTTCATGACACATTTACCCAAAGGGCCGGAAAGGACATAACTTGTCCTTGACCATACAGTAGTTATAGCTCCAGGAGCAGTAGACGATGGGAAGGAAATACAGATCCCGTTTGCTGAGGTGGTGGAGTCTTGACTACTGGAGAAGCAGTGCAGGCCGCTGGGAGATATGTCAGGCTGTGCCACTACATTAGCACCACAGGTTTCCCAGGCCACTTTATGGTTACACTCCATGTGCTGACGGAGGGCCTTGCCATGGTGCCAACATTTGGCACCATGGCCACGTTTCACCTTTTGCCCACATGTCCTACATATGGCCACGTTGACGTCCTCAAGCAACTTGATGAAAATTCCCACACTGGTGTTTATGGCATTTACCCCCAACACTGCGTGGTTTCTGCCAGCCATGCACCGTGCTACTCACAGGTAGGCTCCTGAGTAGCAGATGGTCTACCTCTGGCAAGTTTAGCTCCAGATCTCACACTGCTGCCACCCTGCTGGCACACAGCCACGCTTGTACCCTGCTGGCTCAGTCACATGCTGCCACGTGGCCCCTGTCTCACAATCAATCTGCCACCCTCACCCCCTGATGCTGTTGAAGTAGCCCCCTCTCCACCTGGCTGCTACATGAGATCATCTACATTATCATTCACTACATTCTGAACGTCACATATGTCACCCTCAACAGTCTCATGGCTGTGCCCCAAACCGCTGGCAACACCTGCTACCACGCCACTGTCAATGTTGCTACTTGCATGCCTACAGGAGGAGGCAGGGGACCTCTCCTCCAAATCTTGGCTGGCCAGTAGCTGCTGACTGTCCTCAATAATATCTTCCTCGCTGAAATGCAAAGCAAAGCTGGCAGCATATATTACTTGTCTGGCAGAAAGATCGGAAAATGAAATAGGCAGGTTCAGAACAGTTGGAGCACACAGCTTGTTCCTGCACCTTGCCAACTAAGTATGGTGTCAGAGGAACCAACCGACTCCTGGCTCGGTTCTGTTGCTGTGACTGCTGTTTCACTGCTGGCTCCAGTATCATTTTTTCCACTGTCCATTCCTTTGGAGGGCCCTGGGAACTGTCTTTTGGACATACTGTACTGTAGCAGTAACTTTATATGTAAAATAAATAATTCATTGTCAATGTGGACACCCCAATAACAGTAGTTTTAGACAGCTTATTCACCCCAATTGAAGGTTAAAGGCATAATAGAATTGCTTATCTATTAAACCCCAAAATAATAAAATTAGAAATAAACAGATAGTTGAGGCCTGATGCCTAATATCATGTTTCACTCACAAATAATTATGTGAGCAACCTTGTGTATTGGTGTACCGATCACATATACAGATGCGTCCACACTTAACTTATCTCCAAACTCAGAGTGGTGTCAGTTTTGTCCTGACAGCAAAACAACATGACATCGCAAGATTGTAACTAAACTCTAAAAAACTGCAATACACGTCACAACCACTGGGCGGTGAGTGCTCCACATTTAGCTGATTGCTCAGCTGCTTTTTCTTTTGTTTAGAGCTGCTGGCCTCAGATATGAGAAATCTATCGGCAGACCCAGCTAAATGTGGTGAGATCTACTGAGAATATTAAGTGTGTGAAAGTCAAACACATGAGAATAAAGAAAAACTAAATCCAAAATCCAAACATCATGTGTGATACTGCCTGCTTCGCTGTGTATCTAATGCTATCACGTGTGATACTGTCTGCTGAACTGTGTATCTAATCCTATTATGTGTGATACTGCCTGATCAGCAGTGTATCTAATCCTATCATGTGTGATACTGTCTTCAGAGTCATTTATGTAAGCCTATTATGTGTGATTCTGTCTGATAAGGTGTGTATCTAATCCTATCATGTGTGATACTGTCTGAAGCCTTGTGCATCTAAACCTATTGTGTGTGATACTGCCTGAAGAGTTGTGTATCTAATCCCATCATGTGTGATACTGCCTGCTGGGCTGTGTATCTAATCCTATCATATGTAATACTGTTAGCAGAGTCATGTATCTAAGCATGTTGTGTGTGGTACTCTCTGCTCAGCAGTGTATCTAATCATATCAGGTGTGATACTGTCTACAGCGTTGAGCATCTAAGCCTATTGTGTGTGATACTCCCTGAAGAGTTGTGTATCTAATCCTATCATATGTGATACTGTCTGCTAAAATGTGTATCTAATCCTATTATATGTGATACTGCCTGATCAGCAGTGTATCTAATCCTATCATGTGTGATACTGTCTTCAGAGTCATTTATGTAAGCCTATTGTGTGATTCTGTCTGCTAAGGTGTGTATCTAATCCTATCCTGTGTGATACTGTCTGCAGCCTTGTGCATCTAAACCTATTGTGTGAGATACTGCCTGAAGAGTTGTGTATCTAATCCCATCATGTGTGATACTGCCTGCTGGGCTGTGTATGTAAACCTATATATATGTAATACTGTCAGCAGAGTAATGTATCTAAGCCTGTTGTGTGTGGTAGTTTCTGCTCATCAGTGTATCTAATAACATTTTCATGGTCCAACATCTCTACACTAACTCTGCTTGCTTTTGTCATCATCTCCTGCACCATCTCCATTTTCATGGTCTAACAGCTCTGCACTAACTCTGCTTGCTTTTGTCATCATCTCCCGCACCATCTCCATTTTCATGGTCCAACATCTCTGCACTAACTCTGCTTGCTTTTGTCATCATCTCCTGCACCATCTCCATTTTCATGGTCCAACATCTCTGCACTAACTCTGCTTGCTTTTGTCATCATCTCCCGCACAATCTCCATTTTCATGGTCCAACAGCTCTGCACTAGCTCTGCTTACTTTTGTCATCATAACCCGCACTATGTCCATTTTCATGGTCCAACAGCTCTGCACTAACTCTGCTTGCTTTTGTCATCATCTCCCGCACCATCTCCGGTCCATTATACAGTTTGGTGAGCCACTATTCTCTTATCTATTGTCTATAATTTAATACCCGCCAGTTGAGCTCCCCAACCAGTACTAATGGACATCTGGAGTTGCATAGAAAGTAAATGCAAAAATGTCGATAGTTTTCAATTTGACTCAAACACCAGTACTATGACATCAGATACAACACATCGTTCACTTCCACTACGATATTTTTAGAGATCTGGAAAAGTTACTACTAAAACAACGACAAAAATGGGAAATTAAATACCTGAATCATTATTTGGAAAGTGGAATCATTCCAAAGGGCCTGATGCTGATTAAAGAACCAGCCCAAGACCTACAAATGGTAGAATTCAAAACAGAATGGGACATGTTTCTAGTAACACAATCCCGAACATTAGTTAATATGATTATCAAAAGACGGACACAACACAAGAAACCATAGTTCAAATCAATAAATTAAAAACAATAATTGAGACCTTACCAAAAGACGAAAATTTCAAAAAATGGGAAGACAGAATCTGTAAGAATTTAGACACATTAGAAAAGGAAATAATGAATAAAAAAATAAAAAAACTTAAATGGAGGAAGCAAAATGAAATAACCACAAATGTGAGATCCCCAAATAACAATACAAATAAAAGCAAGAACAAAGTATATACAGACGAAACCACAAATCAAAGAATAAACTATTCATACCCTTACACAATACCCACTTCTAGTAGATTTCAACCCCTGTCAGAACCTGTTTTTTAGATCACCCCCCCATTACAGAATAAGGTCACAATGGAAATCCCCACAATCAATAGACCGAAGACACAGAAGATCACAATCACCTAGACACAGAAGATCACAATCACCCCGACACAATTACAACCTGAGACACCGACAAGACTACAACAGCACGATTATGAGGACACCGCTAAAATTCAGAACCAATCACAACCAAACACAATCTCTGAACCACTCATATCAACAACCACAAGAACAAAGGAACCCTCAAAGAACCAGATCCCAAACACAGATATATCAACACGAAGAGGACAGAGAAAATACCACCAGAACAAAACATCACAGGACACATCCATAGATGACATCATCATAAACCTCAGTGATACCACACTCACAACATCACAAAAAAGTTTATTAAACAAAGGTCTAAAATTTGCCCCAACCAATAAATTGGATAAATTTAATACTTATATTAGAGTTGAAAAATTATGTTTAAAAAAATATTTCATTAAAAACCCAATAGAACATGAATATACACTTCTATGTATATTCACACAGATCTAAAGGTAAAATCAAAAAAAGTTTCCTAAACAAGAAATTAGCCAAGAAATCGCCTCATTCAGAAAAAACGTAGAAACTGACATCAGAATGATAAAACAAGGACAGGTAAAAAAAGAATCTAACTAAAAAAAAAACATAGCTATAAAAGAATTACAATCAAATGGAAATATCACAATACGCCCAGCGGATAAAGAAGGAGCTATTGTTATCTTGAACACCCAAGATTACAATAAAGAATGCTCTAGACAATTGATGGGTGAACTCACATACAGGAAACTGAAAGGTAATCCTACTGAAGACTTTCAGAAACAATTAGTAGAATACTGTGACACAGGTTTAAAAGAAGGCATACTATTAGAAAAGGAATTTAGATACATTATTTCTATGCAGAAACGTCTCCCAGTATTCTACTGTTTGCCCAAGGTACACAAAAACCCAACAAATCCACCAGGCAGACCAATAATCTAAGGTATTGGTTCCCTCACATCAAATCTGTCACAATACATAGATTAGATTCCTCAACCTACCGTGAGATTAATTCCATCTTACATAAAGGACACAACTGATATCATCTCCACACTAGAAGATTTACATTTTAAACCTCATTGGCTAATTGGTACCATTGACGTTAATTCACTGTATACCACCATAGATCATAATTTAGGAATACAAGCAACCAAGAAACATCTCACTAACGATACTAAGATACATGACAAACAAATTCAATTTATCTTAGAAGGCATCCAGTTCATTCTCACACATAATTAATTTTGGTATAATCAGTATTATTACATTCAATTAAGAGGTACCGCCATGGGGACCAGATTCGCCCCCAGCTATGCAAATATTTTTATGGCTCAATGGGAAGAAGAGATTATAGGTCCCAAGTTGGGGACGAGTCTGATCCTCTGGCGCCGCTATATAGCCACCTACCCAGGTGGCTGATAAATATTCCAAATAGCCAGTTTAGACGTTTGAAAAGGAATTGTTCAGAGATTTGCGAATTTGAGGAGGAAGCAAAATCATTGAACGAACAATTAATTAAGAAAAAATATCCAAAATATCACTTAGAATCTGCACTAACCAAAGTCAGACAAATGGATAGAAAAACTTTTTTTAAACCCATTCCTAGTCCGAAAATTGAACAAGAGGAGAATCTAAGAATAATAATCCCCTACAATACACAACACAAAACAATAGAGAAAATTATTCACAAACATTGGCATTTTCTTATGAAGTACAAAATACTAGCCTCTCTAATCTCAGAGAAACCACATATCACATATACCAAAGCTTCAAATTTAGGAATCAAGATCGCTCCAACAGTTAAAAATAATCACTCTAACAATAAACATACATGGCTAACTGCAAAAGGATTCTATAGGTGTGGATCATGTAAAAATTGTAAAATCACTACATTTCCCAGGAAAATCACGGAAGCTGTATCAACGACAAATGCACATATTCACCCTATCAAAGAGTTCCTAACCTGCAATACCACAGATGTTATTTACTTACTTCAATGCCCATGTAACAAACAGTATATTGGAAGAACTAAAAGACCTCTCAAAAAACACATTAATAATATCCGGAAAGGTTATGATTAGAGATGAGCGAACATGCTCGTCCGAGCTTGATGCTCGTTCGAGCATTAGGGTATTCACATATGCTTGATACTGGGACGAGCATATCGCGATCCTCGAGGAAATGGCAACTTCCTCTTCCTGCATGTTAGCCGCCTTTTTTCAGCCAATCAACATGCAGGAGAGTCTTTGGTACCTCCTAGCATCACGTGGAACCCCTACAAGTCGATAGTAGGGATTGGCTGGCCAGAACAGATGACCTGGGAATATAAGAATCTGGTCCCGCGCTGCTCGCCTCAGACGCCGCCTGGATGAGATTAGGGATAGAACTGCTGTCTGTCAGGGAGAGTGCTAGGGCCTCAATTTAGATGTTGGTTAGGCAGGGATCACCCACAAAGAATCCAACAGCCCTTCTAAGGGCTACAAGCACGTTTTTTTTTTGTCTCCTCCAGGCTGCTGGCTGGGAATTGTAGTGCAGCTACCGCCATCTTGGCTGCACACTATACACAGTGACTGGTGGCAGAAGGACAGCACGTGGTCCACACAGACCCAAAATAAATTGCCCAAAGTACTCATTTTTGCTGCTGCTGTACCTTGGCTTGCTGAGATCTGTAGTGCAGTCTAGGGAATAAGTTTTTCTGTCATTTCTATACACTACAGTCCAGTGAACAATTATGTAGTGTGCTGTACAGTAGCGTCAGTCTAGGGAATACGTTTTTTCATATATCCTATAGTGCAGTGAAAAATTGAGTGGTTTTCTCTCAGTTATATATCATACAGTGCAGTGAACATACAAAATGTTGGACCCAAGGGCTAAGGGTCAAGGATGAGGGCGTGGACGTTCAAGTAGTGTAGGGGCAGAGGCCTTGGTCCTGGGCAGGTTGATACAGTACATGTTGATGAGGGAGCAGTGGAACGCCGCAGAGTTTCGCTCCCTAGCTTCATCTCGCAACTTACTGGTTCACGTGATACACCACTATTGAAACCACAACAGTGCGAACAGGTGATGACGTGGATAGCGGACAATGCGTCCAGTAATTTATCCACCACCCAGTCTTCCATGCAGTCCACCCACGCTAGCCAAGGGAGTAGACCTCTGTCTCCTCCAGCTCAACCTCCTTCCCCCCAGCCTGCCCCGCCCCCACACACACACGGAAAGTATGGATTCAGATCAGGCATACTCACAGGAACTCTTTTCAGGACCCTACCCAGAGACACAAACCACTGCTCAACAGCAACCTGAGCAGTTGCTCTGTCCCAATGACCACAATTTAGAACTTTCACAGTCTGTGGGTGATGAGAGTGTGGACTTAGTGCAAGTAGTGCGTGAAGAGGTGTCGGATGATGATGATGATGATGCTGATGATTAGACACGGTTGTCAGACAGTGACGTTGTTGTCAGGGTAGTAAGTTCGAGGGGGGAGCAGAGTGAGGAATCGGAGGAAGAGCTGGTGGATGATGAGGTGATTGACCCGAGCTGGGTTGGTAATCCAACTCAAGACAGTGCTTCTGAGGGGGAAGCAAGTGCAGCACCAGAACAGGTTGGAGGCAGTGGGGTGGCCAGAGGGAGAAGCAGGGCCAGAGCAGGTAGATCAGCAACTGTTTCACAGAGTCACGCTCCCGTGCCGAGGCCTAGATGTTCGCAAGTCTGGAGGTTTTTTAAAGAAAGTGAGGATGACTGACGGACTGTGGTGTGCAACCTATGCCACACCAGGATCAGCAGGGGAGCCACCACTACCAGCCTAATCACTACCAGCATGCGCAGGCATATGAGTGCTAAACACCCGACTCAGTGGAACCAAGGCCCTTCACCACCTGCGGGTCACACCACTGCCCCTTCCCCTGTTTCACATGCTGGCTCTGCGAGTCAACCCCCCACCCAGGACCCCGGCACGAGCACCTCCCGCCCTACAACCACCCCTTCACCTCCATGATCCTCCACAACCTCCACCAATGTGTCCCAGCCCAGCGTTCAGCTGTCTTTGCAGCAGACATTTCAGCTCAAGCGCAAGTACAATTCCAGCCACCCACATGCAAAAGCCCTAAACGTCCACCTCTCCAAATTGTTGTGCCTGGAGATGCTGCCCTATAGACTGGTAGAGACTGAGGCTTTCCGCAACCTGATGGCGGTGGCTGTCCCTCGGTACATGGTCCCCAGCCGCCACTATTTTTCCCGATGTGCCGTCCCAGCCCTACACCAGCACATGTCAGAGAACATCATCCATGCCCTGATCAACGCGGTTAGTGAAAAGGTCCACCTAACCACGGACACGTGGACAAGTGCTGCCGGGCAGGGACACTATATCTCACTGACGACACATTGGGTTAACTTGGTGGAGGCTGGGACCGAGTCTGACCCTGGGGCCGCTCATGTACTGCCCACACCGAGGATTGCAGGGCCTACCTCTGTCACGGTTTCTCAGATGTACTATGCCTCTTCCTCCAACCTCTCCGCCTCCTCTGAATTACCATCCATGGGCACGGCGCCTTCAGTCAGCAGCTCTAGGCACAGCAGCAGTGCCATGGGTAAGCGCCAGCAGGCGGTGCTCAAACTGCTGAGCTTAGGTGACAAAAGGCACACCGCCCAAGAGCTGTTACAGGGCATCACGGCGCAGACCGATGTGTGGCTGGCACCGCTGAACCTCAAGCCAGGCATGGTTGTGTGTGACAACGGGCGTAACCTGGTGGCGGCTCTGCAACTCGGCAGACTGACACATGTGCCATGCCTGGCCCACGTGTTCATTCTCAGAGTTCAGCGGTTCCTCAAGACATACCCCAATTTGTCAGATTTGCTCACCAAGGTGCACCGCATCTGAGCGCATTTCCGCAAGTCAACTACAGATGCTGCCACTCTCAGGGCAGCGCAGCGGCGCCTACAACTGCCAGCTCACCGACTGTTATGAAACTTGTCCACGAGATGTCCAGTGCGCAGGCGCGGGATTTCGGGATCGTACAGGGCCGGGAGCCGAAAGAGCTGGCTGCCCGGCCCTGTCAATCAGCACTACGGAGGCGTGGTAAGAGGCGTTATTACGGCCTCTCCTAGGTGCAGGTTCACGCCTACTGCACCTAGGGGAGGTCATTTGCATATTATAAAAACGTATTCCTCATAATGAGGTCGTTATTATGGGGGATTTCAACTACCCAGATATAGACTGGGAAACTGAAACCTGTACATCTCATAAAGGAAAGACAATTACCTTTCCCAACTGGTTCAGGACCCGACTAGAGGGACGGCCATACTGGACTTAGTATTAACCAAAAGACCTGACAGAACAACAGATGTGCTGGTTGGGGGACACCTGGGAAATAGTGACCATAATATAATAACCTTCCAACTGTCATTCAAAAGAGCGTTTCTTCAGGGAGGAACAAAAATACCAGACTTCAAAAAAGCTAAATTTAGCCAACTAAAGAGGCCATAGGCCTAACTAACTGGATCAAAGTCCTCAAAAATAAAAATACAGCCACAAAATTGGATATTTTTAAAAACATCCTAATATCTAATTGTGAGAGGTACATACCATATAGGAATAAAATAATAAGAAACAAGAAAAAACCAATGTGGATAAATAGAACTGTAAAGAAAGCAATAAATGATAAACAGAAAGCATTTAAATCACTAAAACAGGAGGGGAGCGAGGAAGCATTGAAAAACTATAAGGAAAAAATAGAATATGTAAAAGAGAAATAAAAACAGCCAAACTAGAGACCGAGAGAATAATCGCCAAAGAAAGTAAAACTAACCCTAAAATGTTCTTTAATTATATAAATGGTAAAAAGTATAAACCTGAAGGTGTCGGCCCCTTACAGAGTAATGAGGGGGGAGTTGCAGAGAGCGATGAGGAGAAAGCGAAGCTACTAAATAACTTTTTCTCCACTGTATTCACTGAGGAAAATAAACTGTCAGATGAAATGCAGAATATAAAAGTAAATTCCCCATTAAAAATGTCCTGTCTGACCCAGGAAGAAGTAGAGCTGCGTCTTAAAAAGATTAAAAAGATTAAAATAGACAAATCGCCAGGACCGGATGGCATACACCCCCGTATCCTAAGAGAATTAAGTAATGTCATCGCCAGACCCTTATTTCTGATATTTAAGGACTCTATACTGACAGGGAGTGTTCCACAGGATTGGCACATAGCAAATGTGGTGCCAATATTCAAAAAGGGTCCAAAAACAGAGCCCGGGAACTATAGGCCAGTAAGTTTAACATCTGTCGTGGGTAAACTGTTTGAGGGTTTTCTAAGAGATGCTATCTTGGAGTACCTCAATGAAAATAAGCAAATTACTCCATATCAGCATGGCTTCATGAGGGATCGGTCATGTCAAACCAATTTAATCAGTTTCTATGAGGAGGTAAGTTCTAGACTGGACCGCAGCGAATCAATGGATGTCGTATATCTGGACTTCTCCAAAGCATTTGACACGGTACCACATAAAAGGTTAGTATATAAAATGAGAATGCTTGGCTTGGGAGAAAATGTCTGTATGTGGGTAAGTAACTGGCTCAGTAATAGAAAACAGAGGGTGGTTATTAACGGTAGATACTCAGATTGGGTCACTGTCACTAGTGGGGTACCACAGGGGTCAGTATTGGGCTCTATTCTCTTCAATATATTTATTAATGATCTTGTAGAAGGCTTGCACAGTAAAATATCAATTTTTGCAGATGACACTAAACTGTGTAAAGTAATTAACACACAAGAGGACAGTACACTGCTACAGATGGATCTGGATAGACTAGAGGCTTGGGCAGAGAAGTGGCAGATGAGGTTTAACACTGACAAATGTAAGGTTATGCAATGGGAAGGAATAATGCAAGTCACCAGTACATACTAAATGGTAAAGCATTGGGTAACTCTGACATAGAAAAGGACCTAGGAATTTTAGTGAACAGCAAACTAAGCTGCAGAAACCAGTGTCAGACAGCTGCTGCCAAGGCCAATAAGATAATGGGCTGCATCAAAAGAGGCATAGATGCCCGTGATGAGAACATAGTCCTGCCACTTTACAAATCACTAGTCAGACCACACATGGAGTACTGTGTACAGTTCTGGGCTCCTGTGAACAAGGCAGACATAGCAGAGCTGGAGAGGGTTCAGAGGAGGGCAACTAAAGTAATAACTGGAATGGGTGGACTACAGTACCCAGAGAGATTATCAAAATTAGGCTTATTCACTTTAGAAAAAAGACGACTGAGGGGAGATCTAATAACTATGTATAAATATATCAGGGGTCAGTACAGAGATCTCTCCCATCATCTATTTATCCCCAGGACTGTGACTGTGACGAGGGGACATCCTCTGCGTCTGGAGGAAAGAAGGTTTGTACACAAACATAGAAGAGGATTCTTAACGGTAAGAGCAGTGAGACTGTGGAACTCTCTGCCTGAGGAGGTGGTGATGGTAAGTTCACTAAAAGAGTTCAAGAGAGGCCTGGATGTATTTCTGGGGGTAATAATATTACATGTTATAGTTACTAGAGAGGGGTTGTTGATCCAGGGAGTAATTCTGATTGCCTGATTGGAGTCGGGAAGGAATTTTTTTCCCTAAAGTGGGGAAAACTGGCTTCTACCTCACAGGGTTTTTTTGCCTTCCTCTGGATCAACTTGTAGGAAAACAGGCTGAACTGGATGGACAGATGTCTTTTTTTGGCCTTATAAACCATGTTACTATGTATTTTTTGGCTAAACTGCTGGACGGAGAAATATGAGACTAACATTACTGTCATCAAGTGTCATTTGCTCATTGCAAATGACACTTGGTTTAATAGGGTGATTTCTGGTGACAGAAACCCTTTAAGACAATGTTTCCGGAGGGCCACCTACAGGACCTCTCTCCAAACAATTTTTCCAGAGCGTCAACTACAGACAGTCTAAAACAATTTTTCAGGAGCGTCAACTACAGACACTCCAAAACCATTTTTCAGGATCGTCAACCACAGACACTAAAAAATTTTTTTCGCAGGGGCGACTTCAGACACTCCTACAGCCTACAGCCATTTGAATTTGACTGTAATCTCAGTCGGACAAAAGCATTGGTGGTGTCACCACCATGCTGTGTCAGACTAAATTTTTCGGTGGTTCACCTGCTACCTCAGTCTAACTCAATCACTCTGTTGTCACCACCGCCATACAGGGCCACGCTAAATTTTTATGTGCTTCGCCTGCTCCTGCACTGTAACTCGGTCACTCTGTAGTCACAGCCATACAGGGCCACAATAGATTTTTATGTGCTTCGCCTGCTCCTGCAGTGTAACTCGGTCACTCTGTTGTCACAGCCATACAGGGTCACGCTAAATTTTTATGTGCTTCGCCTGCTCCCACAGTGTGTAACTCGGTCACTCTTTAGTCGCAGCCATACAGGGCCACGATAAATTTTTATGTGCTTTGCCTGCTCATGCACTGTAACTCGGTCACTCTGTAGTCACAGCCATAAAGGGTCACGCTAAATTTTTATGTGCTTCGCCTGCTCCCGCAGTGTAACTCGGTCACTCTGTAGTCACAGCCATACAGGGCCACAATAAATTTGTATGTGCTTCGCCTGCTCCCACACTGTAACTCGGTCACTCTGTAGTCATAGCCATACAGGGCCATGATAAATTTTTATGTGCTTTGCCTGCTCCCGCAGTGTTACTCGGTCACTCTGTAGTCACAGCCATACAGGGCCACAATAAATTTGTATGTGCTTCGCCTGCTCCCGCACTGTAACTCGGTCACTCTGTAGTCATAGCCATACAGGGCCATGATAAATTTTTATGTGCTTCGCCTGCTCCTGCACTGTAACTCGGTCACTCTGTAGTCACAGCCATACAGGGACACGATAAATTTTTATGTGTTCTGCACCTAGTTTGCCTGGGCAGACTAAGTCACACAGGGGAAGAACAGCTCTGTGTCATCCATCATGAAATCGAATCCTAGCTCTCTCTTCGCCAAATTAAGAAACATGGTCACCGACAACAAGAAGAACATCATGTTGATGCTGCATCAAGGAAGGATGAGTCATGCGCCCTTCATGGCACACATGGTTTGTCTGGTTGTAAAGTGGTTCCTGAAGTCTTACACCCATTTGCAAGATATCCTGAGAATGGCCAGGAAACTTTGCAGGCATTTCAGTCACTCTTACATTGAAAAACACACCCTTCTTGAGCTGCAAAGGCAGAATGTCATTCCCCAACATCTCCTCACATTTGACATTTCCGGCCATTGGAACTCCACTCTCCACATATTGGACCGACTATATGAGCAGAGGAAGACAGGTCGAAATATCACAATTTTGATTAATAAACTTGCTATGAATTGAAGACCAGAGAGTGCTGCGGTTTCCTTGCATTGTTGATTTGGATATATGGGGATACTAGACTGGTATTTATCACCGCGAGCACCACCACTTAACGGACTTCTGATCTGTAAGTGCTGCTACAAACTACGTCATGTTGATTGTACATGAGCAGAGGAAGGCCATAAATGATTTCTTGTTGATGCAGGCAGACAGGAGCATTCCCATGTGTAACTTCGATGTTAGCCAGTGGCAGCTCATGTGTAACACCTGCCGTTTGCTCAGGCCCTTTGAGGAGTCCCCTTTCAGTTCCCAGGACTACAGGATAAAGAATGTCATTCCACTGCTTCATATTCTGGAACAGACGCTGATAAATCTGTCTGGACAGGGGATAGGAGACGTGGCACCTACGTAATATCTCATGGCCCTGTGGGGGCTGAACTGTAGGAGGAAGACATTCATGCACAAGCAATGTATACGGAAATGGGTGGTTTTTCTGCACAAGTGACAGGAGGAGGTAGAGGGTGATGAGGAAGACTACACAGATGATGAATATGACCCTGAGACACAGTGGCAGTATTCAGTGGAGATGGAGGCAAGGAGTCCCTTGCGAAGTGACAGTTGAATTGTCATAATAGGGCAGAGTGATGACTACTGGCTCTCCACCCTATTAGACCATCGCTACCGGTCCGAAATGGGGGCCTTTTTTCCACCCTCTCAGAGGGAGCATAAACTGAACTACTATCAAGACATTCTACGTAGTCAGTTGGCCACTGCCTATGTCCGCCATCGCCCATCCTCACACAGGTCTGATGGGGGGGTGCCCTCTGCGCTCACTCTCTACTGCCATAGCTGCCAGAGTGGAGCGGGTGGGGGTTCCAGATCTATCAGGAGCAACTTAAGTCTAGAATCTCTGATGATCAGTTTTCTTCACCCGCATAGTGAAGAAACCACCCACCAGCAGCAGCAAGACTTGAAGCAGAACCTGATCTAGTAGGTGGTGGCATAGTTGGACTGTACTCTGAAATCCCACATCGAAGATCCTCTGGACTACTTGGCAGCCAAACTTGATTTGTGGCCACAACTGACTGAATATGCCCTGGACAAGGTTCCTGCCCGGTCAGTAGTGTGGCATCAGAGCGGGTGTTTAGTGCGGCTGGGGGCCATAGTTACCTCAAGGAGAACTCGTCTGTCCACCCAAAATGTGGAGAGGCTGACCTTTGTGAAGATGAATCAGGTGAGCATTAGCCAGGATTTCCACATTCCAGTGCCTGATGCATCAGAGTAGATGATTCTGGCTGCCACACCCAAATTTATTGAAAAGAGACCCATTTTCTAGCCACCTGCTTCACCCGCTATTTGGATGTTGCCACCCGTCTGATGCCACATACCTGCTACCACCTCACCACTCTGTTGACTCCTCATGCTCTTCCCACCTCACCACTCAGTCACTGGGCCACTGTGTTGACTCCTCATGCTGTTGCCACCTCAACACTCCATTACTGGGCCGCTATTGTGCCTGTTTGTCCTACAAAACACAAAAGACATGCAAATATTCTATTCACGTGTCACTCCTGTTTTTATTGGCCTTAGTCACTCTTAGAATCACTTCACACTTCACTTATTTGGTAACTCAATGTTAGCGCCAGGTAAAAAGAACTGTGCAGTGGCCTAAAATTTTACTATAGAGTGAAAGAGAGCACTCTGCTGATTCCACATAGATTTCCACAGAACCTGTTCTGTTACACGCTGAGATGCTGAGTAGTGTCCCCCCGACAGAGTGGAGAGGGTGTCAGCAATAAGTTTGTATAGACGTCACTGATTTTGCCTTTCCTCTGATCAGTCAGAAGAACAATCCCAAAAAAAGGATCCTGTCTTTTGAGCATCTGCCTTCACCTGGTCAGTAATCTATCAGTATTGTTAAGGCCAAAAAAAAACAGGAGTGGATCCAAAACAGAGATGACACGTGAATAGAATATCTGCATGTCTTCTGAGTTTTGTATCCACTCCTGATTTTGGCTTCCAAATCATGATCCAATCCTGATACAAAATAGGGACTATGTGATTCAGGCCTTACAGCTGCTCCAAAGACGGGATCTGTGGTGTTTCTCATGTTTCCGTCAAATAAATGGTGATGTCAACAAGGACAAAAAGTGACACTAGTGGACCCATCATAGAGGGGGGAGGGTGGCGACCTCATGAGGAGTCAACACAGTGGCCCAGTAACAGAGTGAGGAGGTGGGGGGGCAACAGCAGTGGCAGTAAGAGCACAAGATGGTGGCTGGCAGTAGGAGAAGATGGCAGCAGATGTGTGGTTAAGGTTTCAACCTTTCCCAACAATGGGTGTTAAGTCGCTGTCATACTGTGGGTCCTAATAATACTAATGCCCTATTAGTGCCACCCAAAACTAATAATGCCCCCATTAGCAGTAATGCCCCCATTAGTGCCACCATAATATTGCCCCCGGTAATAGTAATGTCCCCATTAGTGTGCCCCAGAATTAATACTCCCAAGTAAGAGTACTGGCCCCATTAGTGAGTCCCAGAAATAATCATGCCCCAATTAGTGCCCCCCAGTAAGAATAATGCCCTAATAGTATTGCCCCCATTAGTGCCTCCCAGTAATAGCAATGCCAACATTAGTGACCCCCAGTAGTAGTAATGACCCCATTTGTTCCGCCCAGTACTAGTAATGCCACCATTAATGCCCTCTAGTAATAGTAATGCCCCCCCAGTAAGAATAATGGCCCCACTAGTGCCCCCTAGTAATAGTAACGCCCCTGTTAGTGCCTCCCAGTAATAGCAATGCCAACATTAGTGACCCCCAGTACTAGTAATGACCCCATTTGTTCCGCCCAGTACCAGTAATGCCACCATTAATGCCCTCTAGTAATAGTAATGCCCCCCCAGTAAGAATAATGGCCCACTAGTGCCCCCTAGTAATAGTAATGCCCCTGTTAGTGCCTCCCAGTAATAGCAATGCCAACATTAGTGACCCCCAGTAGTAGTAATGACCCCATTCGTTTCGCCCAGTACCAGTAATGCCCCGATTAGTGCTCCCCAATAAGAATAATGTCACCATTAATGCCCTCTAGTGATAGTAATGCCCCCATTAGTGCTCCTAGTAACAGTAATGCCCCCGGTAAGAATAATGGCCCCATTAGTGCCCCCTAGTAATAGTAATGTCCCCATGCCTCTAATGCCACCAACTACTCCCCCAACGCCATTAGTCCCCACCAGCGCCATGAACTCCCCCCAGAGCCACCAGCTCCCCTTTGCCATCAGTTGTTCTGCCCCAGTGCCACCAGCTCCTCCTCCAGGCCATCAGTTGCTTTCCCCAAGTGCCACCAGATATCTATCTTCTCCACACTGTTCCCCTGATGTCACACAGCCGTACCTCATACTGCGTCCTATGTACATCAGGATCCAGCGTGGTGCTGGCCGGCAGGAGACCACGGAGTGTAAGAGCAAGCGCTTCGTGGTCACATGGCACACACTAATCCTCATTTGCACTGAATTATTTCATGGTTCTTCCCAGCTGCTTTACTTCCCAGCAGTTACAGGGTTAACACTTTACTTTTGCCCAGAACCTGTTGGGGTCAGACTGCCCTCCGCTGTATCTGAAGCGGGGCATCGTCCCCTGTATGTCGCAGTGCCAGATCAGTAGCCCAAATTCATTTAACCCTTTAAAGCACACTTTTTGCGCTTATCAGCTGATTTCAGTTCAGCACAGCTGACTGTAACTTCCTCAAAATCCTTAAAAATATATACAAATGATGAGATAAGAAACCATCTCAGCCCTCTGAGACTCTTCTGAATGTGGAGAGCCGCCTCATGTAATCCAGGGGCGGACATCACCTAAGGCCAGGTTCACACCTTACAGGTTTTCACTGGTAAAACGACGTCAACGTATTTCACCTGTAAAAAAAAAAAAAAAAAAAACACATTGGAAATGGAACATCACAAAACCGCTGCAGCTGTAAACCGACGGGGGAGGAGCAGGAGGAGGAGATGGAGGACTTTGCTCTCCTCCGCCCCTGACAGAAGAGGAGCGGGACGCGCCCGGGGACCTCAGTAGTAACAGCCTGGGATCAGAAGACAGCCGCAGGTCCGCGGACAGCAGTGACGTCACAGTAAGCCGCGCTCTCCTCATCGCCTGTGTGTCTACGTCATCAGTGTGTGTAACGGCAAGGCATTGCTGCAGGAGCGCAGAGCTATGGATGGGCAGGCGGTTGTCAGGAACTTGGACCTGTCCGCTCCATTGCTGAGGTCCCGGCCCGCAGTCTGTGCCCGGCTGTCCGTGTGCCGGATCCCCTCTATTGTCAGGAGCCGTTAGCCTTCGACTGGAGGCCGTGACTCTCATCAGCTCCTGCCGTGTTTCCTCAGTCTGCCGACTATTTAAAGGGGTCTTCCAGTAGTAACTATTTCTTAGCTTGTGCCCGCTGCTTGCCCCCTGGGAGGAGGTGGTAGTCCTCTGCCCCCCTCATAGGAGGTTCTGCTCCAACAGAACCAGATACCACAGTGCAGCACAACATACCACCCCAGCAGAACCATATAGAACAGTACCTGCCCCTCTCGGATGCCAACCTCCATGCTCTGCCCTCAGTCTGGCACTAAAATGGCATTTGTGGTTTGTATGGGGGGCGGTGGGGGCTTATTCACATTGGGGTCTGAGGTCTGATTGGGGGTCATTCACATTGGGGTCTGAGGTCTGATTGGGGGTCATTCACATTGGGGTCTGAGGTCTGATTGGGGGTCATTCACATTGCGGTCTCTGGTCTGAGGTCTGATTGGGGGTCATTCACATTGCAGTCTGAGGTCTGATTGGGGGTCATTCACATTGCAGTCTGAGGTCTGATTGGGGGTCATTCACATTGCGGTCTGAAGTCTGATTGGGGGTCATTCACATTGCGGTCTGAAGTCTGATTGGGGGTCATTCACATTGCGGTCTGAGGTCTGATTGGGGGTCATTCACATTGCGGTCTCTGGTCTGAGGTCTGATTGGGGGTCATTCACATTGCGGTCTGAGGTCTGATTGGGGGTCATTCACATTGCGGTCTCTGGTCTGAGGTCTCATTGGGGGTCATTCATATTGCGGTCTCTGGTCTGAGGTCTGATTGGGGGTCATTCACATTGCGGTCTCTGGTCTGAGGTCTGATTGGGGGTCATTCACATTGCGGTCTCTGGTCTGAGGTCTGATTGGGGGTCATTCACATTGCGGTCTCTGGTCTGAGGTCTGATTGGGGGTCATTCACATTGCGGTCTGAGGTCTGAATAGGGGTCTTGGTAACATTGGGGGCTCTGATCTGAGGACTGATGAAAAATACTTTCCTTCTGATTTTCCTCCTCTAAAACATTAGTATTATGGGGCGACAAATACGTGTTTGTGTACCCTGGCAAATAGAGAACAGGAGTAGAAAACATGATATGGCTCCATAAAGTGATGCTCTGCGCAGGGCTGTGGAGTCAGAGTCGGTGACCATTTTGGTGGAGTTGGAGTCGGTATAAATTGGACCGACTCCGACTCCTAAAATATATAATAAATTGGTAGATTTAGTTCAGTGCAGGATGTGCTGAATATATTTTCATAAGAATTTGGGAACATGATGAAATGTCCTATAAATGTCTGTTCTATTCCTGATCTAAGGATCTAGGCTTTCAGTTGAGATGACTGTGTGCTGCCCTTTATGTAGATGCTCAGAAGTGAAGCTCCTCCGCTACAGATCAGAGGAAAAAGGCACTGGGAAGGAATGGCTGCACTCATCTCAGATCTGCTGAAGAAAAAAGGATTAAAGGGGTTTTCTCACTGGTTACAAAGATTAGCTTTCTACATAAAGGGGCAGTTAAAAGAAGACATTTTCTAAATACAGAGGTCAGTCATGAGCTGTAGACAGTTCAGCAGGTCTCTCATTGTACACTGGTTTCTATGGTAACCTGCGGACTATTAAGACTGTTATCTGATTGGCTGAGAGCAGGAGTGACCCCACCCCCACGGAATCATGCAACTGAGCTCTGATTGAGATTACCTGCAGTAAGCAAAATGTGTTGTGAGGACTGAGAAGGATGGCTGTACCTGTAATTGTGTTAGAGATCACAACCTCCTGCTCTGTCAGAGTGAGTTAAAGAGGACCTCTCCCCGCTCCTGACATGCCTGTGTTAATAGCTCCATGCATTCCCCATGTAATAACAATTCTGGAACATCTATTCTTATGTCTCTATGTTGTGCCATTCCTTTATTATTTCTACTAGAAGTTATGAATGAATTGCTGGCAGTCTGCAGTAAGGGTACAGAGGGGAGGTGACCAGTTGGGGGCGTGTACCTGCACAGACTGACTCTAGCCAATCAGTGCTGCCATGTTCAGACTGTGCAGGTACACGCCCCCAAATGGTCACCTCCCCTCTGATCCTTTACTGCAGACTGCTAGCAATTCATTCATAACTTCTAGTGCAAATAATAAAGGAATGGCACAACATAGAGCCGTAAGAATAGATGTTCCAGAATTGTTATTACATGGGGAATGCATGGAGCTATTAACACAGGCATGTCAGGAGTGGTGAAAGGTCCTCTTTAATATATGCTAATAACTGCTGGAGACCCCCCCCCCCCCGTGGCCTGAGGAGACATAGTAAGTGCAAACTACCTGTCAGCCAGTGAATCAATGTTCTGAGAAAACCCCTTTAAGGCAAGTACTTCTTAGTATAACTAAACTTTCAATAAACTGCACATAAATCACTTGTCCAGTGCACGTTCTCTGTGTATGCTTTTCCTCTGCGCTCATGTTTGGAGAGGTTATCTGCTCTCATGGCTTCTATCTGCTGCTGATGCAAAACACCTAGAGCCTTATGTATGAAAACTGTCTAGTTGTAGAAGTTTCTTTGTTGCCCATAAAAAACAATCAGAGCTCCCCTTACATTTCATATAGTGCTCTGGAGAAATGAAAGGGGAGCTCTGATTGGTTGCTATGGGCAACAAAGAAAGTCTTAGACCTAGACAGTGTTCATACATCAGGCCCTTAGTGAGCTGTACCCAGAGAAGCCTGATACTGAAAGTTCAGAGTAAAGATATCCAGTAAAACATAGATTACAGACATATCTGTACTATTGATTTATGTAAAGTTTGTGTAAAGTTATCACTTAAACATGCGCCGCGTATGAGGGAGTCGGAGTTGGAGTCCGGGCTTTGGCTCACCGACTCCACAGCCCTGGCTCTGTGTCATGCTTAGCTGATATGTGCGCAGGAGCAATGCTCTGCAGGGTGGTCAGTTAATATACATGAAGGAGGAACGCTCGTCATACGCATGTGATGTTCTGCAGGGTGCTCAGATGATGGACACGCTGATGTAATGCTCTGCAGATTACTGGACCAACAAAATAGAAATATCTGAGGTCTGTTCTGAGATTGCTTCCTTGTGGGGGACCGGGCTGCAAAGCTTACACTCTAAGAAGCCTCCCGGGGTTTTCTCCATTCCCCTCTTCCATGTGACCTGTAGACATAAGGGATGTGTTTCTTCTTGGTGTCCGTTCACAAGGTGCAGCGACAGGACTGAGCTTGTGATTCCATCACTGAGGTCTGCTGAACGTCTACATGATAGATGCCCCTCTAATGGTGTGTCTGCTATGCCAATTATTCCTGGAATGTAACGCGCTGGAGACTCGGCCTTGGATCCACTCCCACCAGCCCTACAAGGTTGAGGGTGCGACCATAGGTGGTGGTCGCATGGAGCTTGTGAAGACGTCAGTACTGCTCCGCCACCCGCAGTTATTAGATCATTGGGTCTGTATTGTAAATGCCCGGGCAGTGGTTTTACTATTCAGTATGTGATCGGTGAGGGTCTGACACCCGAGGGCCCAGCTTCTCCTGGGGCCCATAACAGTGAATGGGGCTGAGCTGCAATACCAAGCACAGCCGCCGTACAATGTGTGCTAGGCTTGGTGAGCTCAGAGAAGGCTGTGGCGCTACTGTGAGCCTCGGTGGAGGCTATCAGAGAGGCTATCCCAGAGGCTAGGTCATCAGTAGTATAAAGTTGGGAGACACTTTTTAACAACAGACCCACTGAACAGCTCGGTCCCATTGGTTCAGTTAGAATACCGCAGTGTGGCTGCCTGACAAGACCGCGCCACAGTGCTTACTGCTTATGTAACAGACATGTACACAACACTCTATGGACGTCCCATCCTAAATCCATAGGCATTAACCTAGACTTGGACCCCACCTTGCAGGTCGCACACCTTCCACTCTTCCAAATGATTGTTGGTTGGTGTCTGTGGGAATAATTGTCCGTTCATCCCGAAGATAACGTCTGAGACGCTGAGGGCCTGGTTCCCAATCTCCGGCCTAGTTAATCACAAAGTTGTTGGCTGGGGTTGAGGTGAGGACTCCATGCGTCCGTTCATGTTCTTCCTCACCAGACTTGTCCACCATGGCTTTATAGACCTTCCTTGTACACTGGGACTCATGGGTCATGGTGGGACGGAAAATCGCCTAGCTCAAACTGTTCCCAAGAACTTGGAAACATTAAATTCTCCTAAATGTCCTTAAAGGGGTTCTCCGGGGATTAAGAAAATGAAAATACTTACATATTACTTCATTATAAATATATCCCTAAATACCTTTCATTAGATATAATGGCTCGTTTTGTCTGGGGAACAATCATTAGGAGAAACAAAATGGCCGCCGTCCTATTAGTACACACAGAACCTGTCCTAATCACACAGGAGGGCAAGTTACTTCACATTACTGAGGTAAAGATCTGCCTCATCCTCCTCTCCTACTTGTCAGGGATTATGATTGTGAATACAGATGATAAGATCTTTAGCTGAATCTCTGTAGGAATGGAGTTCATGAGCAGATGTGGCTAATAATCAGCAGCACTTGTCTGCAGTCTCCATTACCACAGTCTGTCCTGTCCGTCCTCTCTGTACTTCATGTCTCCTCATGAACTCCATTCCCACAAAGATTCAGCTAAATATCATATCAAACTGTATTCAGGATCATAAAAATAAAAATAAACATCCAAATGTTTGAGTTAAGACCGCGTCCTCCTACAGTCTACACAGAACACAAATAACCTGTGGGCACGCATTCTGTGTTCCCTCTGACGCATGGCCCCGGGTGCACGCACAGACACGGCGTCCCAGAATAATGAGCCTGACTATATCTGCACAGACGTGTATTGCATACATAGAACATCAGTTGTTGCCCTCTTGTCCATCTTGTAGGCCACTGAATGAAACTTCTCCGAGCTGCTCCTATCATTCGCTTTCTGATTCCGAAACTACAACCGACCATGAGCCGTCCTCTCAGCACCGGGGTTTTCCAGAACACCCAGCCCCTCAATTACCGAGCAGGGGGTAGAGTGCAACCTGTGGACTCGGTGGGACAGGAACAAGCGTACGAACCATCCACAGGTAAGTGACCACGGCTGTTTATGATTCATCTGCATCTACTTCACTGTATTATACTGTATGTAATGACTGTACGTCACGGGGACATCACTGTGTTATACTGTATGTAATGACTGTACGTCACAGGAGGACATCACTGTGTTATACTGTATGTAATGACTGTACGTCACAGGGGGACTTCACTGTGTTATACTGTATGTAATGACTGTACGTCACAGGAGGACATCACTGTGTTATACTGTATGTAATGACTGTACGTCACAGGAGGACATCACTGTGTTATACTGTATGTAATGACTGTACGTCACAGGAGGACATCACTGTGTTATACTGTATGTAATGACTGTACGTCACGGGGACTTCACTGTGTTATACCGTATGTAATGACTGTACCTCACAGGAGGACATCACTGTATTATACTGTGTGTAATGACTGTACGTCACAGGGGGACTTCTCTGTGTTATACTGTATGTAATGACTGTACGTCACAGGAGGACATCACTGTGTTATACTATATGTAATGACTGTACGTCACGGGGACTTCACTCTATTATACTGTATGTAATGACTGTACGTCACGGGGACATCACTGTGTTATACTGTATGTAATGACTGTACGTCACAGGGACATCACTGTGTTATACTGTCTGTAATGACTACGTCACAGGGGGACTTCACTGTGTTATACTGTATGTAATGACTGTACGTCACAGGGACATCACTGTGTTATACTGTATGTAGCGACTGTACGTCACGGGGACTTCACTGTGTTATACTGTATGTAATGACTGCACCTCACAGGAGGACATCACTGTGTTATACTGTATGTAATGACTGTACGTCACAGGGGGACATCACTGTGTTATACCGTATGTAATGACTGTACATCACAGGGGGACTTCACTGTGTTATACTGTATGTAATGACTGTACGTCACAGGGGGACTTCACTGTGTTATACTGTATGTAATGACTGTACGTCACAGGGGGACTTCACTGTGTTATACTGTATGTAATGACTGTACGTCACAGGGGGACTTCACTGTGTTATACTGTATGTAATGACTGTACGTCACGGGCACTTCACTCTGTTATACTGTATGTAATGCCTGTACGTCACAGGGGGACTTCTCTGTGTTATACTGTATGTAACGACTGTACCTCACAGGGGGACATCACTGTGTTATACTGTATGTAATGACTGTACGTCACAGGAGGACATCACTGTATTATACTGTTTGTAACGACTGTACGTCACAGGAGGACTTCACTGTATTATACTGTTTGTAACGACTGTACGTCACAGGAGGACATCACTGTGTTATACTGTATGTAATGACTGTACGTCACGGGGACATCACTGTGTTATACTGTATGTAATGACTGTACGTCACAGGAGGACATCACTGTGTTATACTGTATGTAATGACTGTACGTCACGGGGACTTCACTGTGTTATACCGTATGTAATGACTGTACCTCACAGGAGGACATCACTGTATTATACTGTATGTAATGACTGTACGTCACAGGGGGACTTCTCTGTGTTATACTGTATGTAATGACTGTACGTCACAGGAGGACATCACTGTGTTATACTATATGTAATGACTGTACGTCACGGGGACTTCACTCTATTATACTGTATGTAATGACTGTACGTCACGGGGACATCACTGTGTTATACTGTATGTAATGACTGTACGTCACAGGGACATCACTGTGTTATACTATATGTAATGACTGTACGTCACAGGGGGACTTCACTCTGTTATACTGTATGTAGCGACTGTACGTCACGGGGACATCACTGTGTTATACTGTATGTAATGACTGTACGTCACAGGGACATCACTGTGTTATACTGTCTGTAATGACTGTACGTCACAGGGGGACTTCACTCTGTTATACTGTATGTAGCGACTGTACGTCACGGGGACTTCACTGTGTTATACTGTATGTAATGACTGCACCTCACAGGAGGACATCACTGTGTTATACTGTATGTAATGACTGTACATCACAGGGGGACTTCACTGTGTTATACTGTATGTAATGACTGTACGTCACAGGGGGACTTCACTGTGTTATACTGTATGTAATGACTGTACGTCACAGGGGGACTTCACTGTGTTATACTGTATGTAATGACTGTACGTCACAGGGGGACATCACTGTGTTATACTGTATGTAATGACTGTACGTCACAGGGGGACATCACTGTGTTATACTGTATGTATAACTGTGTTATACAGTATGTAATGACTGTACGTCACAGGGGGACTTCACTGTGTTATACTGTATGTAATGACTGTACGTCACAGGGGGACTTCTCTGTGTTATACTGTATGTAATGACTGTACGTCACAGGGGGACTTCACTGTGTTATACTGTATGTAACGACTGTACGTCACAGGGGGACTTCACTGTATTTTACTGTTTGTAACGACTGTACGTCACAGGGGGACTTCACTGTATTATACTGTATGTAATGACTGTACGTCACAGGGGGACTTCACTGTATTATACTGTATGTAATGACTGTACGTCACAGGGGGACTTCTCTGTGTTATACTGTATGTAATGACTGTACGTCACAGGGACATCACTGTATTATACTGTATGTAATGACTGTACGTCACAGGGGGACTTCACTGTATTATACTGTTTGTAACGACTGTACGTCACAGGAGGACATCACTGTGTTATACTGTATGTAATGACTGTACGTCACAGGGGGACTTCACTGTATTATACTGTTTGTAACGACTGTACGTCACAGGGGGACTTCTCTGTGTTATACTGTATGTAATGACTGTACGTCACAGGGGGACTTCACTGTGTTATACTGTATTTAATGACTGTACGTCACAGGGGGACTTCACTGTATTTTACTGTTTGTAACGACTGTACGTCACAGGGGGACTTCACTGTATTATACTGTTTGTAACAACTGTACGTCACAGGGGGACTTCTCTGTGTTATACTGTATGTAACGACTGTACGTCACAGGGGGACTTCACTGTATTTTACTGTTTGTAACGACTGTACGTCACAGGGGGACTTCACTGTATTATACTGTTTGTAACGACTGTACGTCACAGGGGGACTTCACTGTATTATACTGTTTGTAACGACTGTACGTCACAGGGGGACTTCACTGTATTATACTGTTTGTAACGACTGTACGTCACAGGGGGACTTCACTGTATTATACTGTTTGTAACGACTGTACGTCTCAGGAGGACATCACTGTGTTATACTGTATGTAACGACTGTACGTCACAGGGGGACTTCACTGTATTATACTGTTTGTAACGACTGTATGTCACAGGGGGACATCACTGTGTTATACTGTATGTAACGACTGTACGTCACAGGGGGACTTCACTGTATTATACTGTTTGTAACGACTGTACGTCACAGGGGGACTTCACTGTGTTATACTGTATGTAATGACTGTACGTCACAGGGGGACTTCACTGTATTATACTGTTTGTAACGACTGTATGTCACAGGGGGACTTCACTGTGTTGACCAGAAATATACCTACATTAGGAGCACTTCTAGTGCAGATTGCAGCGCAAAGGTCCTTTGCACCACAATCTGAGAATTCCCCCCGCAGTCGAGGAGGTAAATTATGGGACCCTCACCATCTTTGGAGTTTAGGACACGGCAGCCGTCATTCCCATGGGTGGTCCACTCTGTGCGCGGCGGTGAGGATTGCATTGTGTTGCATATGGCGTTACACAGCTGTTTGTATCTTACTGACCTGCTTCTTTAAGAGGTCGCTCTTATGTAAAGCAGAAACTCCCCGTTGTAAGGGAGGTTATATAAACCGGCGGATTTATGCCGTGAGCGTTGTGCAATCTGGCCGTCCTCCAGAGATCTTGTTTGCAGATTTCTCGCAACACAGAGCTCAAGGATCAGAGCTGACTTTGTTTTGACCTTTTATTTGAGAAATTGTTGATATCGGTATAAAAGCTTTTGCTGAATTGAATCACCAATAGGATTGCTTAGGCCTCGTGCACAGGACCTTAACCATGGATCGACAAAATGTGGAGACCGCCTGTGTGCCATCCACATTTCATTGCGGACCCTTTCACTTTGGTTGATCTGTAGATAGGGCCAGCAGAGGACATGTACTGCATATGGATATCATCCATGTTCGTCCACTTCAGTATTTTCCTTCCACAAATTATTGAAGAAGTCCTGTTTTTGGTTCACAATATGCAGTCCATGGACAAACTGAAGTGAATGGGTATGCAAAAAAATGTGGATGGCACATGTTTTGTAGATCCAAGGTCTGCAGACTGCTAGACGGATACGGTCTTATGCATGAGGCCTAAATAAGGAGATACCCGGCAAAACCTTTTCTACCCTCTGGGGTTTACACAGTGATGGCCTGTCCTAAGCTGAGATCTCTCAATTACGTTAATGATTTTCAGCAACGTGACCAGGAGCAGGTTTTTAACAAATCAAAGTCTAAATTAAAGAGCAGCAAATGTCTGAAGATCTCATCCCTGCTTTCGCTTTCCTGCATATAGAGCTAAACCATAGTTACGAGGTTGTGCAGTGGAGTTATATTGATGGCTTATTCTCAGTATCAGGCTGGTGGGGGTCAGTGAGCACTACTACTTCAAGTGAATGGGATGACCAGTTGTCATTACATTGCACCGCCTCTGCAAGCGAGATGAGCCAGACAATGTGCAGATAGTTTTCAAGAGGAAGTACCACTCGCGTGAACGCCGCCCCCTCTTCAAACGGCTGATCAATGGGGGCTCCAAGAGTCGGACCCCCACAGGTCTGATATTTTTGCCCTCTCTTCAGGTTAGGTCATCAGTGTTCTCTCAGATAGGGAATGTTATGACCAGGTCTCATCTGCCTGTGTGGGACTCTGTCAGTCAAGGTGCAGGAGGTGGGGGTTGGGCAGGGAAACCTGGACTCAGGGGAGTAAAACGCCTGACTCCTTGACTTGAACAAACTAATTTCCATACAGAGTGAAAAATATTAAAAGTGCATTTACCAGTTAGAAATCTATAGCAATAACTGATTCCAGAACCTCTGTATCTAGTTCTCTATTGCAGCTACAGAAATAGCTTGGCAATCTAAGCTTTAAAACAAGACCAGGACTGTGGCACTACCTCTTGTATACTGGAGGATCTAGCCTTTAGAAATTGGGTAGGGAGTCAAAACAGCTGAAACCTGCCTTCACTGTCAGGTGCCATCATTCCTGACCCAGTTTCTAAAGGCTATATCTCCTGAAGTAGAGGAGGTAATGCTGCGATTTTTGTTTTAAAGCTTTGATTGGCATTCAAACAAGACCAGATCAGCTGCACGGCCTGAGATATGATGGGTTAAAGCAGTCCACCCCACTAGTGTTGAGTGAATCAAGCTTCGGATCATAAATCCAAAGTCGATTCGTTCAAAACTTTGTTTGAATGCTGTACAGAGACCCGTCTTCATACAGTATTCAAATGTGTGGTCTCCGGCGAGGGAATTCCGTTATCACTGAACTTTTGCTGTCTCTGTACAGCATTATAACAAAGTTTTGAACAAATCGACTTCAGATCTATGATCCGAAGCTAAATTTGCGCAACACTACATCCCACCTCACCTTGGTGCCTGAGCTCTGCTTGGGATGAATTGTCCTTTTCTCCAAGTCCAAGACAGAAGACCACGCTCAGGCAAAACTGTTAGGCCCCTTTCACACTAGCAGCAGCATGGATCTGTCCCCATTGACTTGCATTGGGGGTCATTCCGGATCAGTCTTGGTGCGGATGCCTGGACCACATGCTGCGGTTTGTTCTCCGGTCTGAAGACGGAACGGAATGCTTTTAGGAGCATTCTGTTGTCTTCAGTTCAGTTTTGTCCCCATTGACAATGAATGGGGACAAAACTGAAGCGTTTTATTCCGGTATTGAGCCCCTATGATGGAACTCAATACCGGAAAAAGAAAACGCTAATGTGAAAGGGGCCTAAGGGGGTTAAAGATGGTGTCAGTCATGTGATCTTCACACGTATCATGTGACGCTTGGCTTTCTGTTAACTGCCATGGATACTTTACATAGGACTGTTACATGGGCTATACCATTCTTCTGCATATAGGGATCAGCTGCCTGGTGTAAGGTATGTATGCAGAATTGTAAATGCCCGTATATAAAAAAAAAAAAAAAAAATTGTAAAATTGTATGATTTCCTATTATATAAACAAATAAAAAATGGAAGACCCCTTTAATTTACATTAGCGGGACTTTCTTGTCTGGACAAACTCTTATAATAAGCAGCCTCTGGGGGTGAAAAGCTGACGTCCTTGGTCCTTCTCCAGGTAGTCCTGGTTCTGAAAGTCGTGGCCATCCACACTTTCCCCCCTTTTACGGCCTTTACAATGAAAATTAATATCACTTAGGCGCCATTCAGACCTTGAAATACAATGACCGCTGGATTGTAGACGATGGACCCAATCGGGGGGCCCCATCTTTGATGTCCTTATGCCTATTAGGGAGTATAGACAAGGATGTCTTCAAGAGACATTGGGGGTCACTTACCAAGAGTTTTATTGCAGATTGGTTTGTATATATTTTTTTCCGCTGTCACTGGGCCCCGGCAAATTCACTAATATTTCCGCCTGTTTCCAGGAGAAAATGACCATTTAATTTACTGCGGTCAGAGACTTGAGCAGATTTCAGTCTAGGTGGACAGACTGCCGGAGGAAGCACCTTGCCAGTAATCGGGCTCATCATCCGGCATCGCAGGGGTTATCAAAGCCCTGTTCTTTAATAGCACCCATTCCCCTTTAAATATTTTGGTAAATCCAGCAGGAGCAGATATCCGCATTATGTGTCACACAGAAAGCCAACTTCTGCAAGTCCTTTCCAAGAGGAGAAGAGCCTCTGATGTTCCCTGCCCCTCTGAGATAGGAGGCCTTACAAGATTCAAGGACTAGTACTTCCCGTCCTCTCATATTAGGATAGTAAGACTGAGAAGCAGTGCTGGAACTAAGCAGAAGCCCCGTCCCCCCGTCTGGTTCCATCACTTGTGGGCTGAATGTCTGCCAGACCTTTGTTTGAAAAGAATGAATGTAATCCAGAGCCTTCTTCTTGGGATGGGCCGGATGTGTTTAAGCTGAACATAATTTAATATGAAACAAACAAGTTTTTCCAGATGTTTTATGAAAACCATACATGTTCAGAATGAGAGAAATGTTCTTTCTGATTACATAACATAGCATCTCTCCTTCAGTCCTGGTTTAGGGGTTTATGTAACCCTCTTCTTCACAATACTGTCATTGTTTAATGCTTAGAATTCCTGAAAAAAATGTTATTCTCTGACCTGTTAGAAAGGTACATGATGTAATCTGTAGTGAATGTCATCTTCTTATCACAGACTGTATTTGTGAGTTATCCCCTCTCTTCTTATTGTAGCTGGGTCACGTGACCAACTCCCTGACCTCCAGCTGACCCAGGACAGGAAGCCAGTCACTGATCTATTCATTCCTATGAGACTGAAAGTGAGGCTCCCATAGGAATACATAGAGAAATAGACTTCCTGTCCACACATAAGTCTCTGTGTGAGTTGGTGAGTATGAGAAACATCAGGGAGATATAACTCTCAAATGACATTCACTACAGATTACATCATGTACCTTTCTAACAGAACGTGGAATAAAACTTTTTGCGGGAGTTCTTCAGTGGAGTCTTTCACAGACTGTTAGGCCATCAGTATCGGGCGGGGTATGAGATGTCCCAGAGAACTATTTTGTAGGGCTTCTGTCAGCAGATTTGTACCTATGATACTGGCTGACCTGTTACATGTGCACTTGGCAGCTGAAGACATCTGTGTTGGTCCCATGTTCATATGTGCCTGCATTACTGAGAAAAATGATGTTTTATATATATAAATGAGTCTCTAGGAGCAACGGGGGTGTTGCCGTTACACCTAGAGGCTCTGCTCTCTCTGTTACAGCTGCGCCCTCTGCATTTTGATTGACAGGGCTGAATGTGATGACGTTTTTACTGCCTGGTCCTGTCAATCAGTGTGCAGAGTGCGCGGCAGTTACAGAAAGAGGTGTAATGACAATGGCCCCGTTGCTGAGTTTTCATAAAAAACGTATCAAAGGTTTTGATGGGTGCGGTTCTCAGTGCTGACATCCCCCCCACTGATCTCTAGAACGAGGAGAGAGAAGCGCCCACATGTTGCGCTTGCTTTTCTTCCTGCAGGAGAGAGAGTGAGACAGGCTTATCAAGACATGACCATAGACTTCCTAATTTCATCCTCCACAATGAAGATGTTCACGTTTCTGGCAATCATTGGGGGTCACCGTACTCAGACCCCCATCAAACAAAAGTTATGATATGTCTCTATGACGTGTCAAAAGGTTTACGAAAACTACATACACCCAGATACACACCAATCTAACCAGAAAATGTTCTATGGAGGACAAGCTACAGAGCATGGACTGTGGAGGATGTGATGGTTGCCAGACATTCTCAGTTCTTTCAGAATTAGATCACATTTCCCTTTAAGTCCTGTAATACTGTAGCGGCGACTAAGGAAATCTCAAGGTTTGAGCTAACGTACTGTCTGCATGACGAATACAGGCTGCGGACTGTAATCACGTATCTGGTGGTCTGTTATAGGTCGGGTCATCGCAACCTTTGCTTGCTCAGGAGAAAAAGAAGTGAATGAAGCCATTCAAAGTGCCAAGTCTGCTTTCAAAATATGGCGTCAGAAATCAGGAATGGAGCGAAGCCGCGTCTTGTTGGAGGCAGCCCGTATTATCAGGGTCAGTATTTCTGCTTCAAAACCACTATCGCCACAGGCCCCTGCCTACAGTGGAATAGCCGCCCTAATAAGAGTGATCCCTCTATCAAGAACCTAACTGGTTAACCTTGATGGTCCCTGCAGGTGGAATGGAAACTATCTTGTGTCCACTGGATAGCTGCTGGCAGGTAGAACAGAAAAGTCAACTACTCGTACTAGCTGGTATCGAATAGCATTGTCTGAAACAACCCGAGTCAAAAAGTACAGAGATGCAAAGGAATGGGAAAGTGGTCAAACAGTCTGAGGTCAAGCACAGAGGCAGGCAAGGGGAAATTGGGTGAACAAGCCGGGTCAGCAACGCACGAATATTCACTTTAAGCAGAGGGAATAATAATCATAATCTCTATTTCTATACATATCCCTCAGGTTCATGTACAGACAGTCATGAATAACATGGAAACAGACAGTGTAGTAGACAGCTCTGTCTGTTCTGGAAGGTATCTTAAAGAGGACCTTTCACCGCTCCTGACATGTCTGTTTTAATAGCTTCATGCATTCCCCATCTAATAACAATTCCTGAGCATCTATTCTTATGTCTGTATGTTGTGCCATTCCTTTATTATTACTACTAGAAGTTATGAATGGTTATTTGTCTTCAGTAAGGGATCAGAGGGGAGGTGACCAGTTGGGGGTGTGTACCTGCACAGTCTGAACATGACAGCACTGATTGGCTAGAGTCAGTCTGTGCAGGGACACACCCCCAACTGGCCACCTCCCCTCTGTTCCTTTACTGAAGGCTAATAGCAATTCATTCATAACTTGTAGTGCAAATAATAAAGGAATGGCACAACATACAGACATAAGAATAGATGTTCCAGACTTGTTATTACATGGGGAATGCATGAAGCTATTAACACAGGCATGTCAGGAGAAGTGAGAGGTCCTCTTTAAGTACCCCAAAGAAGTCAGCTATTTGCTGGGGATAGTTAGGGTGCGCGCATGTGAGCCCTGCGGGCAGGAAGAGAGACTTTTCTGGCAAAAGACAAACCACAGCCTGCCAAGGAGCAAGAGGAGCTACTAAGGAGACATGAAAGACACTGGTGGGTCCAAGGACCTGGGAGTGAATGAGCAGAGTAGTGGTCATGGGGAGGAGTGGCGGTGGGAATGGAGTGCTGCCATGACAATGGCATGCCAAAAATGAAACTGTATGTAAAGCGGGCCTGTATGACAATACCCAGATAACAGCTGCATAATTGTAATAACCTCCTAAGGGGAGCGGGAATCGGGTGTTGGGGAAGTCAGTAATGGGATGAATCCCTCATACCAGTAGGAGGACCCTTCCCCTGACAGGTGAGTGCTGTGATTCCAGGCAGAGACCTGACTGACCCATTAACAGTAAATCAGGGTCCATGTAAATGGTTGTATAAATAATAGTATCTATGATGGTAATGTGAACACGGCCTTAGTAATAAGTAGCTGGACAGACCCTTGTGGAGCTGTTACTGGTTTTCACCTTGGGACTGTTGCAGCACAGTTTTTCTTAGACGAGGCTGTGTAATCTGCCTGTTAATGAGAAGCCACTGACGGCACATAATAAACTCATCTGCCCTATCATAAATGACTGCGGCACTCCGCACAGTTACCTCTCAACAACTCAGTGGAGAAATGAGACACGGCACATACTAAATATCCCCAGCGTGTTTTAGGTCAAAGTTTTATCGGCAGCCCCTGTCAAGATAAGAAAAGTTAGGACAGCTCCAGTGTGAAGGTCCTCTCACACCACCCAATTTCAAGCCAATAACTACTGATTATCGGAATATGCTGAAAAAGTGAAGCCACAAAAAGGCTGATCTTAAAGGGGTTATCCCATGATTGATGTAAAAAATGAAGTTCAGCCATTATATAGTACATGATGGTCTCTTCCTAACAAAGCTACAACCAGCCCCGGACCTCACATGGGTCCAGAGATCTCCACATTCATTGCTCCTACTGTTCCGATTTATTTCAACCTCTCCGCTTAGGGGGCTTGTCCTTTCTCGCAGGTGTGTACTTTCTGCTGCAGATGAGGGATGGAACCGAGCGTGTGCTTCCATCGCAGTGAGCAGGACAGAGAAATTAGAAAACGTGAAAACAGCAGGTGGCGCTATCCAGATAGATTTCAGTGAATATCTCAGTAGCTATAATACATGTTTAATTCCATGCAATTACAAAACTATTCAGATCCAGGCGCTGGTGTGAAAACTGTAAAATAGTTTTCATGGGACAACCCCTTTATGATATTAAAAGGGAAACTTTTTGTTTTTAACTTTTATAACTGTATTCCAGGGATCAGCCACCCCAGCTGTTCTGACTACAACTCCCAGAATGCACGCTTCAGCTCACTTCATTTACAAGAACAGCAAGCCAGTGTGCATGCTGGGAGTTGAAGTTTCACATCATGTGTCGTGCTGAAGGTTGCCAACCCCTGATGGATTCAGTTTGTACAGCAGAAGCATCTGTGAGGTTAGCTAGACGAATTGTGTGAACCCTTCCGTATAAATGGCCTCGTTACAGGAGCGCAGTGAAGAACTGGCCACCATGGAGACCATCAACAATGGGAAATCCATCTCTGAAGCGAGAGTGGACATTGAGATTTCTTGGCTGACGCTGGAATATTACGCTGGACTTGCGGGTAGCATGGCTGGTAAGACCATTCTGATATATATCTACTATATATATATATATATAGCACTACAGTATGTACAATATATATGAGCAGACTCATTCAGAACAAGAGGTAGAATGGACATAGTGATTATAGGGGTTGTGCCGGGGTTTTATATTTATGACCTATCTTCAGGATAGCTCAACAATGGAAACTAGCCCCCTCCACTACACACAGAAAGTAGAGGAGAATCTACTTCCTAACTTTCACTCAGTCAGCCCCAGAATCATGAAAGACATTGTAGAGAAGTGCTGACCTATATTAAAGGGGTTTTCCAGGAGTTAACTACTAATGACCTATCCTCCTCTCTGCTCACCTAGCACAGCGTCGTACATTCTATAGTGACTGTGCTTGGTATCACGCTCAGCCTCAGTCACTCGAATGGGGCTGAGCCGCTTCTAGGCCACGTGATCGATGAATGTGACATCAGTGGCCTAGGAAAATCTGAGAGAAGGCCACGGCGCTCATGGGAGTCGGTTGGTCCCGGGTGTTGATCCCCCACTGAGCACATACTGATGACCTATCCTGAGGATAGGTCATCAGTAGTTAACTCCCGTAAAACCCCTTTAATGTGAATAAAACACTTGGACTGAGATAGAAAGTATTTATTTAGCTGGTGCAGTATCTCTGGCTGTGTTCTCTCTCCTGTCACACAGCTCCTGCTCACTATTCCCCATCCCCTCACCATGTACTAGTATTGACATATGCATTCTGGTACTCCAGAAGCTGGTCCTTCTCAATGGATTCGGTAGAAATTTCAGACAGAAAATTAGGCCCCTTTCAGACGAGTGGGTGTCATGCTGAGGACTCGCAGAGCAGCACCCGTCCCGAACTTCCAGCGCTGCCAGGGTCGCATAGCATATTGATTTTATATTGCTATGTAACCCTTACAGTTCTGGAATGTATTGGATACCACTGACAGCATTATATCAGTGTTATCCATTACACTCCAGACCTCTAAGGGTTATATAGCATTAAATTCATTCAAATTTTCAATAAAAGGGGCCTTCCTAATGGGAACCACACATACATTTAGAAACTACACCCCTCAAATTAGTCAAAACGCCCCAGTTTTTTTAGGTTTTTTTTTTTTTACAAGGGGTAACAGGAGAAAAAGCAATGCAGAATTTGTTCACCATTTTCTCCTGTATAGAGCAACACCCAGTATGTGGTCTGGGCACACTGCAGGGTTCAGAAGAAAGCGAGCGCCCTGTGCATTTGAAGCCAAGTTTAGTGATTTATACAGCACTGGCCGGCAACAGCACAGGCTCTGAGGTGAAATATGTAAATAGGTACTTTCATTTCTGCAGTGCTGCCTGTCCCAAAAAACATTGACCCAATGGGCCATGAAAGATGTTCTGCCCCTGCTCATAACAGCTGCTCTGGGTGTGCACCTTACTTCACAATGAGAATTACAGGGAGCGACCCACGTTCCTTGCTGCGTGAGAGTACAAGGCAGGGATGGATTTTTTGGAGAAATAATGCCGGCTAGATATCTTCAGGTGAAGAGGAGCATGCTCTATTAGCTCCCTAAAGGCAGCAGAATCTACTAAGTTGTACGGTAGCTACTGCACTGCAAAGTGAGTATACCGGTAGGTAAAAGTTATCCCCATCCACAGGCAAAGGGATGACTATCCGATCAGTGGGGTCCCATGGCTTCTCTATAATTTATGCCTGCTTTGTTTGCCTCTGCAGGACAACATGTGCAGCTCCCAGGAGGATCGTTTGGTTACACAAGAAGGGAACCTCTCGGTGTCTGTGTAGGGATTGGAGCCTGGAACTACCCCTTCCAGATTGCCTGCTGGAAGTGTGGACCTGCACTAGCGTGTGGTATGTACAGAAACTGGAACCTATGTATCTTCTAATCCTCGATGGAGGTGCAGGGATACGTCAGTGGGATAGGCTGCTGTAGTTATAGGGAGTGTGTTACCAGGAAATTCACCGCAGATCTAGGCCTGATATTTATCACTTAGTGATCCATGTCTTCTGGAGGGGAAAAAAGTACTTTTAATCTTTTAATCATTTTCATATGAGCAGTTAAGTGCACCGGGGGCAGGCTCAATCCATCCTGCTCCTTCTGCCAGCTTCTCCCTCCCTTCCGGATTGGCAGGCCCAGGTTAGATGACCATACATGAACCTGTCCCTGACGTAGAGGAGCAAGGTTGCACAGAATGGCCTGGGCCCGCCCTCTGTGCACTTAACAGCTCATTTACATATAGATTAAAAGTTCTTTCTCTCCAGAATGAATCAACATGACTAGCTGAAAGCTATCATCACATTCAGCTGGGGGAAGCTCTCAAAGAAGGAAGTCTTGACACATTTTAGGCCCAGTGACCAGTGTGAAAACTGCAGGGGTCTAGGATTTTTTTAAATTCTAGATTGGAATATGAAAAAATGTAAAAATAAATTAAATACATGAAACACCAAGACAAGTTATAAATAATAACATAAAAACTTGATTTAAACTGGTTGTTCAGGAATAGAAAACAACTGCCCACAGGTTGCACCTCATAGCCAGTCACTTCAGTGGAGCTGAGCTTCATCCAGACACATGTGGAGCTCTTTCAGGAAGAAAGCGGCCGAGTTTTACTAATATTCGACAACCCCTTTGAACAATTGGTGGCACAGCCATTTCGTCATGTGTTGGCCTTGTGGTTCTCGTGTAGTACATAAAGATGTTAGAACTTTTACTGATGAGACGTGGCTCCTGTACTGATGTAGTTGTTTCTTACATTCTTGTTTTATCTCCCAGGTAACGCCATGGTGTACAAACCTTCTCCCTTCACTCCTTTAACGGTAGTTTTGCTTGCTGAGGTCTTCACGGAGGCCGGGGCCCCTCCAGGTCTCTTTAATGTGGTCCAGGGGGCCGCAGCCACTGGGGAGTTCCTCTGTAAGCATCCAGAAGTGGCCAAAATATCCTTCACTGGCAGCGTCCCCACCGGCTCAAAGGTAACCCCGTCACTGACCAATGTTACTCCAGAGAATTCAGCCGACATTACTATTGAATTCTGTTGTAAATTACTCCAAAATTTGGCTCATTTCAGATGTGTTTTTGAAGCAGTAAGTCAAAAAGAATAGTCCACTGCACCCTGCTCTGCAAGGGGCCTGGCTTCTTTTGAACGGGGCAGGTCTTTCGGAAGGCCTGAGATGCTCAATTTTGCCAAAATTCTGGCACACAAAAAAAATTATCTTGCAAAATTAAAGGGGTATTCTGGTTACCATAAATATAACTTATGTTTTAGACAAATTCATCATCATATTACACCTAATATAATGTAATTTTCAAATATAACTAGTTTTCTTCCTCTGTTACCCACTGTGTTTCCTCGACCTGTAGTTCTGAGCCTTTTGTTAGGTCGAGCATGCTCAGTGTGTTGCTATCAATTCTCTAGCAAAATGTCTTGTGAAACAAGGGGAGTGTTAGTGTGCTGCCGAATGGTGAGTAGAGGGGGCGTGACCGGACTGTATATCAGACAGCCAATCAATAAACAGCAACATTCACAGCAGGAAAGCTAGGGATTGTGGGGATTGTAGTTTTGTGAGGGAAGATCAGGCACCATGATACTCTCAGTGTGTTGTTGGCTCACATAGGAGCTAGACAAATGGATTACAAGGTAAAATGAAGCTCTGGTTAAATGTATAGTTATGGGTTCTGGTTGGGTCACAACTTGCAGTCTTAATGCAGTTTTTCAAAAATTTAAGTTACTCTATCGGAATGCCCCTTTAATCGATTATATAAAGTCAGACTAAACAATCTATAGGTGCACCAGGTTTGTTACCCAGCCTCAGCCACTGATAGTGGATAGTTGATCTTGTAAACCGCCTGTCTAAGGCTGTGTTCACATGTCCAGCAGGTAACTCGCAGAGGTATTTGTGTGGCAGAAAGCCGGTGTTTACGCCAGAGATTTCGCCTGATCACCGTCAGGTCCCATTATAGGCAGGGGGCATCTGGTGGATACAGTAACTGCAGACATCTGCTCCACTGCCGACGATGTGAACATGGCCTACGTCACTACTACACTATTAGGCAGGATTACTAAGTGTGCCCCAATGTTTCCATTACCTGGAGTTTAAAGGGGTTTTCTGAGTTCATTCTAGCTCTGCAGTTTCCTAACACAACACCTTTCCCCGGTGTTATCTGCAGCACTGGTCCCATCGTCCTGTCACTGTTTGTTACAAACAGCAGCAGTACCACGTTACAGTATGTGCCCGGTGTGGCCAGTCACTGTCATCAAAAATAGATCACTGAGGGCAGTAATTGGCAGCAGAGGTCACATGTTGTAGGATGGCACGTCACCAACATTGTGATATGGCAAGTCGTCACTGTAGCCAATTACTGCACTGGAACATCACAGTGTCAGTGACCTGAACAGTGATGTGCTGGGGTATGGACATGTGTTCCCAGCAGCCAATCACTGTCCTCAGCAGTAGACCAGGCTGAGGTCAATGATTGGCTGCAGCAGTCACGTGCTGGCATATCCACTGCAGTTTGTATACAGTGGCAGAAGGACGAGACTGGGGCCACAGAGAAAGATTGGAAACATGCCTTCTTATTTGAAGCAATTGTAGGACAAAGCCTTTAAAATGTGGTGCAGTGGAGACGTTGGGACAACTTAGCTCATCCTGTTAATAGTTAGACAGGGTGCACTTGGGCAGTCTAAAAGTCAACCATACGTATTTATCTGACTGGCTGAGGCTGGCACACCCTTGGACTGTCTAGTCTAGTTTTTAAGCAATTTGAGAGCTTGTCCAAAAGTTTAAATGATCTCTGAAACCTCCTGAACATCTGTGTTGCACCTAATTACTATGTGTGTTCCTGCAGGTTGTACGGTGACTGACCGTAGAAACCTAAACCATGAAGTGCTCAGCATTTCCCCAACTTCCCTCCTGACCTGACCTATCCCTTTGCCTTCCTTTTACTCCCTCTGCTATAACACGTTCTCGCTCTCCTTGGCACTCCGTATCTTAGTCCCTCAAAACTCTTTTTCCTTTTTTTCAACGTATTTTTATTCTCGTCACATTTTGGGAAAACCGTTGTTACCCTGCGTTGTCTTTAATTACAGATAATGAAAGAGAATGCTCTTGATATACAGATCTGTCCTTTCTTACCTTCTTCTGGGCTTAACATATCCAAGATGTATTGTGACTAGTATTTAAAAAAACCTAATATTGTGATATTCTGCCACAAGATGTCTATCTTGTGTTGGAGTTCTCAGCCAATTCAAGCTGTGGTAAGGATGGACATATCTGTATAAGTCTGACTGAAATCTAGTCTTTGTGAAGAACTGGTCAGTGTATAGTATCGGGCCAGTGGATCATATTTTGTGGGTAGACTGTAAAGTGATGGCGGCCTAGCTATAGAAGGCAACTTTAAAGGAACAATGGTTATGGAACCACTGTGCCAACTAACCGGTCTGGCATAGGGCTAACCCCCAGGGTGTTATACTGCTGCCTCCCTGGTATTCACCCTTTAACCCCTGTACAGGGATGTGGATTTCGCTGCAGGTTCACAGCCAGACTGCTACCTCCTGGGATAGTTCTGGGTCAGAGACACTACTGCATAGCACCAGAGGCAGAGACATTTATTCGGAATCAGACAGAATAGGGGCCAGAGCCAAAACACAGAGCACTGGTAGACAGACAGGCTTCAGGAACCGGGGCAGACAGACTACAGGAACCCATTCACACACAGCAGATACAGTGCAGAAATGTAGCAGGACAAGAAGTGGGACCAAATTCAGACAATGTAGAAAACAACCTGTTTCAGGATCGTACTTCGTCAGGTCGAGTTCACTATAATGTATCTGACCTGACAAAGGAATTGGTACGATCCTGAAACCATGGTGTGTCTGACCTGACGAAGGGTTCAGTAGGATCCTGAACCATGTTGTTTTGCCACCAATAAATCCAGTATTCCTTGGAGTTGTCTTCTATAGCAGTGCCGATATCAGGTCCCTTTTCTTCTACCATCTCCCCAGCCAAGTTCAAGACCTTGTTTAGGACCGGGTGGACAGCGAGCGGCAGCTGAAGCCGCTCTGATATATAACGTTACTATAAGTGCCTGGTCATGTAACTATAGTCCTGCCTGTGATGGTCTTCTGTTCTCTCCCTGCCTGAACGGATGATATTTTGTGTTTTGCTATAATTAAAAATTAAAGAAAAAATCACTGCTCTTCAGTCTTTCCATTCTGCTGCTACATTGACCGAATCCAATCTTTCGGAGGGATTTCTGCGTACTCTTGACTGTAATTTTCACAAATAATTTTATTTTTGCTGTTAGATAGATGGCTTACTGTGCGTCAAATGTCCACTTTCCTTATGTACTAAGTTTTAAAGCTTCAGTAAGTGTGAAGTGTGCCGGTAAGTGTTTACCCTGCCTCTTTCAGATCATGGAAATGGCGTCCAAAGGTATTAAACCTGTGACCCTGGAGCTCGGAGGAAAGTCTCCTCTCATCATCTTCTCTGACTGTGACTTTGAGAATGCTGTGAATGGCGCTCTGATGGCCAACTTCCTCACCCAGGGACAAGTAAGATCCGAATGACATAGATTGTAAATGTCAGCAGCAATGGTTAAGCAGTGCACCCTGTATGCCAATAGATCGAGACATCTTGACAACCATCTATTCTCTATTTCTAACACAAGTGTTGTCAAGAAACTCGAGTTGTGTAGGAAGGAGGCCTCCCAAGACATGCCACTATTCAAGGGGACAGTGTAGCTGACCACCAGTTATCATTAGGATCATTTGCAGATCTTGGCAACAGCTGATAACCTTATGGCTTGTCCTCCTTGGTGCTGCTACTTCAATGTTGAGGAGCATAAATCCTTCAGAACATCTTCTTATCACCTTTACAGTTGTATGTTTTGCAACAAGCATGACACAAGACTTGGCATTTACCTGATTTTGATGTTGTCCATTAGGTATGTTGCAATGGCACACGTGTCTTTGTTCAAAGGGACATATTGCAAAAGTTTACTGAAGAAGTGGTGAAGAAGGTGGCAAAAATAAAAATTGGGGACCCTCTTTTGGAAGACACCAGGATGGGACCACTCATTAACCGTCCTCAGCTGGAGAAAGTGCTCGCCTTTGTTAAAGGTGCAAAAGAACAAGTGAGTTCAAATAGTAAGAATAGTAAAAAAGGACCCAAACTATGGCTCCCGTGGAAACCGTATATGTCACACATAATAAATATCTCATACCTCATATATATGAAGAAGAATTTCTGTCTGTTCTTTATGCATGGCCAATCGACTGGACTGATTTTCACCAAATTTGGCACACAGGTCCATCTGGTGTCCGGGAAGGTTGTATACCGGGTCTCAGCTCTCTAGGACATACCGTTCCTGAGATATTACCAAAAAATGTAAATGTATCCAACATCACATGATCCATATTAGCCAATAGAAGCCCCAAGATATATAACTCGGCTTCAGTTACAAAGTACCAGTCGGAACCAAAGCCGAGTTCCACTTTAAAAATAAACTACCAAAGTCTTGCGCAGCTTCGCAAATAACTAATTTCGGCTCGTCAGAGCCCATACATTCTAATACTGACCGGAGACGGATCTCCGTACAGCATTAAGCCATAGTTTTGAACTAAACGACTTTGGATGTAGCACCCAAAGCTCGCTTCGCCCATCACTTTATATTTACCGGTATCTATCGACTAAAAAAAAAAAAGTTCCCAGCGCTCCCTGAGTATGAAGTGTCTGTCTATTTGTGTGTTTATTGCATTTATTCCAAGGGTGCCCAGGAGGTCGATCCATATATATATTTTTTTTTTCTTCACAAGTAAATCACTAGTAGTCCTATATACCCCTGGCAGTTACACACTGCTAATTTTATTTTTAACTGTCCCCCATAACAGTGACCTCCACAGCACCCCTCCCCCATAACAGTGACCTCCACAGCACCACTCCCCCATAACAGTGACCTCCACAGCACCCCTCCCGCTTAACAGTGACCTCCACAGCACCCCTCCAGCTTAACAGTGACCTCCACAGCACCCCTCCCCCATAACAGTGACCTCCACAGCACCCCTTCTCCATAACCGTAACCTCCGCAGCACCCCTCCAGCTTAACAGTGACCTCCACAGCACCCCTCCAGCTTAACAGTGACCTCCACAGCACCCCTCCCCCATAACAGTGACCTCCACAGCACCCCTTCTCCATAACCGTAACCTCCGCAGCACCCCTCCAGCTTAACAGTGACCTCCACAGCACCCCTCCAGCTTAACAGTGACCTCCACAGCACCCCTCCCCCATAACAGTGACCTCCACAGCACCCCTTCTCCATAACCGTAACCTCCGCAGCACCCCTCCAGCTTAACAGTGACCTCCACAGCACCCCTCCAGCTTAACAGTGACCTCCACAGCACCCCCCCATAACAGTGACCTCCACAGCACCCCTCCCCCATAACAGTGACCTCCACAGCACCCCTTCTCCATAACCGTAACCTCCGCAGCACCACTCCCCCATAACAGTGACCTCCACAGCACCCCTTCTCCATATTCCGTAACCTCCGCAGCACCACTCCCCCATAACAGTGACCTCCACAGCACCCCTCCAGCTTAACAGTGACCTCCACAGCACCCCTCCAGCTTAACAGTGACCTCCACAGCACCCCTTCTCCATAACCGTAACCTCCGCAGCACCCCTCCAGCTTAACAGTGACCTCCACAGCACCCCTCCAGCTTAACAGTGACCTCCACAGCACCCCCCCATAACAGTGACCTCCACAGCACCCCTTCTCCATAACCGTAACCTCCGCAGCACCACTCCCCCATAACAATGACCTCCACAGCACCCCTTCTCCATAACCGTAACCTCCGCAGCACCACTCCCCCATAACAGTGACCTCCACAGCACCCCTCCAGCTTAACAGTGACCTCCACAGCACCCCCCCATAACATTGACCTCCACAGCACCCCTCCCGCTTAACAGTGACCTCCACAGCACCCCCCCCATAACAGTGACCTCCACAGCACCCCTCCCCCATAACAGTGACCTCCACAGCACCCCTCCCCTATAACAGTGACCTCCACAGAACCCCTCCCCCATAACAGTGACCTCCACAGCACCCCTCCCGCTTAACAGTGACCTCCACAGCACCCCTCCCGCTTAAGTGACCTCCACAGCACCCCTCCCGCTTAACAGTGACCTCCACAGCAAACCCCCCCCCATAACAGTGACCTCCACAGCACCCCTCCCGCTTAACAGTGACCTACACAGCAACCCATCCTCTTAAGTGACCCCCTACAGCACCCCTCCCTTATAAGTGACCTCCACAGCACTTCTCCTCCTTAAAAGTGACCGCCACAGCACTTTGCCCTCTTAACAGTGATCTCCACAGCTCCACATCCCCTTAACAGTTATAACAGTTACCTATAACAGGTATTATGGAAACCTGGTGCAGAACTGTGTAAATGTCAGTTAGGGTATGGGTGAAGGGCCTGCAAACTTCTATTAGCTAATAAGGGTCATGTGATGGTGCCATATTTGTATATTTTTGGAATATTCTGGAGAGTTGAGACCTTTATGAAAACCTTCCCAGACACCCAATGTACCTGTGTGCCAAATTTGCTGTCCTCAGGTTCAGGCGTCTGATGGGCAGATGTTTATTTTTATAATAATAGTTATTAGATATGTCAGGCTGTATACACTATGGGGGGAATTTATCATTGGCCTCTCTACTTACTCCACTTCTGGATCTGGCCAAAGTCATTTTGGTCCAAATGTGATTTATCATTGGTCCATGGCTTCTTTGATAAATGAGGTTTCTAAAGGTCACTTTTGCTTAAACCTAAGCATACTCCTAACTGGACTTAACAGTGACCTCCACAGCACCCCTCCAGCTTAACAGTGACCTCCACAGCACCCCTCCCCCATAACAGTGACCTCCACAGCACCCCTTCTCCATAACCGTAACCTCCGCAGCACCCCTCCAGCTTAACAGTGACCTCCACAGCACCCCTCCAGCTTAACAGTGACCTCCACAGCACCCCTCCCCCATAACAGTGACCTCCACAGCACCCCTTCTCCATAACCGTAACCTCCGCAGCACCCCTCCAGCTTAACAGTGACCTCCACAGCACCCCTCCAGCTTAACAGTGACCTCCACAGCACCCCTCCCCCATAACAGTGACCTCCACAGCACCCCTTCTCCATAACCGTAACCTCCGCAGCACCCCTCCAGCTTAACAGTGACCTCCACAGCACCCCTCCAGCTTAACAGTGACCTCCACAGCACCCCCCCATAACAGTGACCTCCACAGCACCCCTCCCCCATAACAGTGACCTCCACAGCACCCCTTCTCCATAACCGTAACCTCCGCAGCACCACTCCCCCATAACAGTGACCTCCACAGCACCCCTTCTCCATATTCCGTAACCTCCGCAGCACCACTCCCCCATAACAGTGACCTCCACAGCACCCCTCCAGCTTAACAGTGACCTCCACAGCACCCCTTCTCCATAACCGTAACCTCCGCAGCACCCCTCCAGCTTAACAGTGACCTCCACAGCACCCCTCCAGCTTAACAGTGACCTCCACAGCACCCCCCATAACAGTGACCTCCACAGCACCCCTTCTCCATAACCGTAACCTCCGCAGCACCACTCCCCCATAACAATGACCTCCACAGCACCCCTTCTCCATAACCGTAACCTCCGCAGCACCACTCCCCCATAACAGTGACCTCCACAGCACCCCTCCAGCTTAACAGTGACCTCCACAGCACCCCCCCATAACATTGACCTCCACAGCACCCCTCCCGCTTAACAGTGACCTCCACAGCACCCCCCCCATAACAGTGACCTCCACAGCACCCCTCCCCCATAACAGTGACCTCCACAGCACCCCTCCCCTATAACAGTGACCTCCACAGAACCCCTCCCCCATAACAGTGACCTCCACAGCACCCCTCCCGCTTAACAGTGACCTCCACAGCACCCCTCCCGCTTAAGTGACCTCCACAGCACCCCTCCCGCTTAACAGTGACCTCCACAGCAAACCCCCCCCCATAACAGTGACCTCCACAGCACCCCTCCCGCTTAACAGTGACCTACACAGCAACCCATCCTCTTAAGTGACCCCCTACAGCACCCCTCCCTTATAAGTGACCTCCACAGCACTTCTCCTCCTTAAAAGTGACCGCCACAGCACTTTGCCCTCTTAACAGTGATCTCCACAGCTCCACATCCCCTTAACAGTTATAACAGTTACCTATAACAGGTATTATGGAAACCTGGTGCAGAACTGTGTAAATGTCAGTTAGGGTATGGGTGAAGGGCCTGCAAACTTCTATTAGTTAATAAGGGTCATGTGATGGTGCCATATTTGTATATTTTTGGAATATTCTGGAGAGTTGAGACCTTTATGAAAACCTTCCCAGACACCCAATGTACCTGTGTGCCAAATTTGCTGTCCTCAGGTTCAGGCGTCTGATGGGCAGACGTTTATTTTTATAATAATAGTTATTAGATATGTCAGGCTGTATACACTATGGGGGGAATTTATCATTGGCCTCTCTACTTACTCCACTTCTGGATCTGGCCAAAGTCATTTTGGTCCAAATGTGATTTATCATTGGTCCATGGCTTCTTTGATAAATGAGGTTTCTAAAGGTCACTTTTGCTTAAACCTAAGCATACTCCTAACTGGAGTAAAGTTGCGCAAAAATTTGCGACTTTTTATGGAAAGTCGCAATGGTAAATCTGTCCTAGCCTTAATTTACATAAGACAAAACGCCCATATGCACGCCACTTTGAACAAAGTGGAGTGCATGGCGTATACACAAAAAAGTTGCAAAATTTTGCGCAAAAATGCGATTTGCGCAAAAATTTGCGACTTTTTCACGCCACAAAACTAACTTCACCCAATGATAAATTCCCCTATATATGTGCAGAGGCTGTATGTTTTTCCATTGTGACTGGAATTTCCTTGGTGTAGACCCACTGGTAAATAATACATTTTATATACCGTATTTTTCTGCTTCATAAGACGCACCTGATAAGATGCATCCAAGTTTGAGAGGAGGAAAATAAGAAAACATATTCTTCATCAGACCCCCCATATCAGATTCTCAGATCAGACCTCCATATCAGGAACTCAGTTCAGACCCCCATCAGACTTCCATTTCAGACCTCCGATCAGACCTCCATATCAGGAACTCAGTTCAGACCTCCATATCAGACCTCCGATCAGACCTCCATATCAGGAACTCAGTTCAGACCCCCATCAGACTTCCATTTCAGACCTCCGATCAGACCTCCATATCAGGAACTCAGTTCAGACCTCCATATCAGACCTCCATATCAGACCTCCATATCAGGAACTCAGTTCAGACCCCCATCAGACTTCCATTTCAGACCTCCGATCAGACCTCCATATCAGGAACTCAGTTCAGACCTCCATATCAGACCTCCATATCAGACCTCCATATCAGGAACTCAGTTCAGACCCCCATCAGACTTCCATTTCAGACCTCCGATCAGACCTCCATATCAGGAACTCAGTTCAGACCTCCATATCAGACCTCCATATCAGACTCCATATCAGGAACTCAGTTCAGACCCCCATCAGACTTCCATTTCAGACCTCCGATCAGACCTCCATATCAGGAACTCAGTTCAGACCTCCATATCAGACCTCCGATCAGACCTCCATATCAGGAACTCAGTTCAGACCTCCATATCAGACCTCCATATCAGGAACTCAGTTCAGACCCCCATCAGACCTCCGATCAGACCTCCATATCAGGAACTCAGTTCAGACCCCCATCAGACTTCCATTTCAGACCTCCGATCAGACCTCCATATCAGGAACTCAGTTCAGACCTCCATATCAGACCTCCATATCAGACCTCCATATCAGGAACTCAGTTCAGACCCCCATCAGACTTCCATTTCAGACCTCCGATCAGACCTCCATATCAGGAACTCAGTTCAGACCTCCATATCAGACCTCCATATCAGACCTCCATATCAGGAACTCAGTTCAGACCCCCATCAGACTTCCATTTCAGACCTCCGATCAGACCTCCATATCAGGAACTCAGTTCAGACCTCCATATCAGACCTCCGATCAGACCTCCATATCAGGAACTCAGTTCAGACCCCCATCAGACTTCCATTTCAGACCTCCGATCAGACCTCCATATCAGGAACTCAGTTCAGACCTCCATATCAGACCTCCATATCAGGAACTCAGTTCAGACCCCCATCAGACCTCCATATCAGACCTCCATATCAGGAACTCAGTTCAGACTCCATCAGACCTCCATATCAGACCTCAGATCAGACTTCCATGCCAGACCCCTATGAGACCTCCATCAGAGATAAAATAGAGAACTTCACTTACCTCTCCTTTCCAGGTTCGGCGATCACTCCTCCAATCACACTTGTCTTCTGTGGCCTGTACTGCACTATCAGCGTTCAGCTCTGGATTACAGTGTGCGCTCTACGTCCTGACGCTGTACGTGGTTAGGACCAGCAGTGCAGAGCAGCCCTGAGAAGAAGACACACAGCGCTTCACCCCCTCCTGGTACCTAATACATACTAATGGAAACACACACTAGTATTCCCTTTATAAGACAGATGGCCATTTTCCGCTCCCTTTTTTGGGGAAAAAGGTGCATCTGATATGTTAAATCTATTCAGACATATGCATGTCTCATTCTTCTCAGGGTGTCAAGGTGCTGATCGGTGGTGAGCCATATGTCCCAGAAGATCCTAAACTGAAATCTGGATATTTCATGAGCCCTTGTGTATTAGGTAACGTTTTATTGCTGCTTCTAATAAGTGATGTGGGTCCCAATCCATATATTCCATACACTGTTGGATTTCATCCCGCTCCTGTGAATCTTAGGCAGCTGCTGCTTTATCATCTCTACTGAATCCTAATCATTTATTGTCATCGGGTGCATGTAAACCATGCGGCTCACCATAAAGTCTCTGTCATCCATAGGAGAATGCAGGGATGATATGACCTGTGTCAAGGAAGAAATTTTTGGTCCTGTGATGTCCATCCTGCCTTTTGATACGGAGGAAGAGGTTCTGGAACGAGCCAATAACACAACATACGGTTTGGCTGCAGGAGTCTTTAGCAGGTTTGTGAATCGTATTGTCCACACATGTATAGCTCTTTGCCATCTACTGTAAGTCGTGACCTTGTTCACCACATTTCTACATCTCAGGGATTAGCTGTTCTTAGTGGGGCCAAATGGAGGTCCAAGACTCCCCTACCTCAAACTAACAGAAATGTTAGACCATAAAGAATGTGCATAGTGGCTAGAAGTACAGTATGACAAGAGGACATAGTCCTGTTACCTTCCATGTATAATAGTAAAGTGTACTGAAAATGCCGGGTGACCATTGACATTATTTCCTAGGTCATCCACAGGCTCATTAATGAAGTTGATAAATATTGAAAGCTAATCTTTGTAACTAGTGAGAAAACCTCTTTAATCCTGTTTTCTCCAGCAGATCTGAGATGAGTGCAGCCATTCCTTCCCAGTGCCATTTTCCTCTGATCTGTAGAGGAGGAGCTTCACTTCTGAGCATCTACATAAAGGGCAGCATACAGTCATCTCAACTGAAAGCCTAGATCCTGAGATCAGGAATAGAACTGACATTTATAGGACATTTCATCATGTTCCCAAATTCTTATGAAAATATATTCAGCACATACTGCATTTTACAAACTGTACCAATTTATTATATATTTTTGGAGTCGGTCCATTTTATAACGACTCCAACTTCCCCAAAATAGACACTGACTCCACGACTCAGAATCCACAGCCCTGAGTGAGCGCATACTGGACCAGTTTAGGCTTCTGTTCTAGTCTGCCTGCCCAAAAGTCCATGGGGTCAGCAAACACGATGTGCACCAAGGAAAGGTCACAGTCATTTGGAAAGATAGACAATTTTAATTATTTATTTTTTAATAAATAAAACAGACAGCAAAAAGTATGAATATCATACAGAAGAATTACATTTTGATGAAGGCGCAGAACTGAACCACAGTTAAAGGATGATGAGACAAATGTTATGTACAGCTAGCCCTAGGGAGCAGCACCTGCTGTATTCATTTTTAGGGAAGGTGATACGGTGGCTCAATAGTTAGCTTATGCAGAGCTTGGGTCCAAGGTTCAAATCCAACCATGGATCACATCTGCATAGTTTTCATGTTCTCCATGTGATTCTCTGATTTCCTCCCACACTCCAAGACATACTGATAGGGAACTTAGATTGTGAGCCCCAATGGGGACAGATTGATGCTAATGTCTGTAATGCTCTGCAGAATATAACTGCACTATATAAGTGAGTATAGTATATACATAGAACAACTAAATGGTACGGCAGCAACTGCACCACCAGCAACTGGGCCATGTGGGAGTGCAGCTTACACACAAGTGAACTGCTGGTCGTGAATAGCTTTCTAGGTGCCATACATTTCCATAAAGGGGTATTCTGGTTGGTTAAACTTATCCCCTATTAGGTAGAAATCATGTTTATTAGGTTTTCAGGTTGTTGTTTTTTTAAACAAGGACATAGAGAGATAAAACATTAAACAAAGACAATTGGCCACACAGGGACAGCAATAATTATAAGGCCGTCTAGAGTATAGCCCAATAATGCAAAAAATGGGGCAAAATCAGAGTTTCAGCTAAGATGGCTGTGTATGCTGCAAAACATTAAACGCCAGCTAAGGCAATCATCAGAACAGGAGAACCATGCATTAAATGAGAAGAAATGCGACCAGAAGAGAGTGGGGAGAAAGAAAGAGAAAAGAACGCTACAAAGGAAGGAAAAGGCAAAGGAATAGAACAAAAGGGAGAGGGGAGGGGACACATGAGGAAGGGCGAGCTCCACCCGGTCATCCTTCAAGTAAGATAACGGGCAAGTCTGCCGTTTTCACTGAAATGGAGCCACACAAACCAGGTCCTTTCAATCTGCGCTCCCCTGCCATGAGCCTCGCCCATCAAGCTCTCCATTCTGTAGATATGGGTCAGCTAATCCTGGACAGAGGGAGTGATGTCCGTTTTCCAAAATCGCGGCAGAACAGTCCGGGCTGCCGCCAGGAAGTGCCGAAGGAGGCCCTGTTTGATAGCCTTCAGAGGGCCAGGAATCATGGAGAGGAGTGCCACCTGCGGGGACGGAGTAATCTGTACACCAGACATCTCGAGTAAACAGAAAAAATTGGATTGCCAAAAGTGTTGGATGCAGGGGCAGGACCACCAAGTATGCATCATGTCGCCAACTCCCGAAACACAGCGCCTGCAGCAATCGAGTACCTCAGGAAAGCAACAGTGAAGAAGGTCAGGACATCTGTACCAGCGAGACAAAATCTTAAAGTTCTTTTCTTGGGCAGAGCAGAGAACCGGCATCTTATGCGTCAAAATGAAGCACTTTCGCCAGTCGCTGTCGGACAGCGGACCCAGATCCCCCTCCCACGCCCTAACGTAGGACAACAGAGGGTTATTGACACAGGAGAGAAGGATCCGGTACAGCTGCGAGACGATATGTGCAGGTGGACTATGTTGAAGAAGCAGTGACTCGAGAGCAGTTGGCGTGGAGCAGACGATGCCCTGAGGAAAGCGCACTGAGAGGTAAGTCTTGAGTTGAGCATACTCGGACCACGACAGACGCCCCCCCCCGGGACACGCGCCTGTAGTTGAACAAAGGAAGGAAGCACCGCCTGGCCCGTGAACACCACATGCAATCTGGCACCCCCAGGACGCGACCAGACGAGAAAAGAGTCCCTACCAACAGTGGGAGGGAAGGCTGGGTCATCAAACAGAGGACTCATCAACCCCAGATGTCTGGAAACCCCTCAGGTTCTCAAGGCATTGTCCCAGATCCGTAAAAATTTAGCTGTCAGAGGCGGGAGAGATGAAGTAAGCGGCCGATGGATCGGGCCACCCAGGGAAGAGAAAGAAGGGACAAGGGGACGAGAGAAGCCTTCAGAGAGACCCACTGTTTAGTAGGGACGTGGTGAAACCAGTCGAGGACTCGTATCAGAACTGAAGCATGATAATAGAGGTGAAGATCAGGAAGCCCAGCCCCACCCTCCTCCTTCTGCCTGGTCATACAACAGCCACAAGGGCTTCTTCTGGGGATATCCCTCGTGGTGAAACGGCGTCGGGAGCGGGGCCCTGTCGAGTGGTGTTGGTTTTCCACTCAGGCCCCAGCTACTCTTTGGTACTGTTTTGTTTGCTACAGAATTTTTTATTTTTTTTTTGAGTGGACAGTCTTAGGCGCCATGGTGGTCTTTATCCTCTTTATAGAGGACCACTTTGATGTAATTTTTGATGTAATTTCGCTTGTATTTGACTGCTAATTCATGATTATTTAGTAGCATCTACTTACCCTCTATTTGCAGTTTCTATGGCCTTGGGTGGTACCTCCACCGCCTGACATCGTCCTTATTAGCCTTGTTTCTTTACCTGTTGTATTCCACCAATTGCTATCACCTTATTTTTTATATATTATGATACATATTGTTTTTAATTAATAAAGTATTTTTTTGCTATATATATATATATATATATATATATATACATAGTTTTTGATATGTGATTGCTTAATGTTCATTGTCCATAGCCACGGATTTGATTCTGTGTGCATAGAAGGCCTAAAAGGGTTGGTCAGTTTAGAATATCTGTGGAGAAATCCACCACTCTTGTGTAGATGTAGCAGCAGCCTATGTGTTTACAACTGTCATAACCTAGAATCACTAGATTGTGTGTGTGTATATACAGTCATGGCCAAAAGTTTTGAGAATGATACAAATATTAATTTTTACAAAGTCTACTGCTTCAGTTTTTATAATTGTAATTTGCATATACTCCAGAATGTTATAAAGAGTGATCAGCTTAACAGCAATTACTTGCAAAGTCAATATTTGCCTAGAAAATGAACTTTATCCCCCAAAACACATTTCAACATCATTGCAGCCCTGCCTTAAAAGGACCAGCTAACATCGTTTCAGTGATTGCTCCATTAACACAGGTGTGGGTGTTGATGAGGACAGGGCTGGAGATCAATCTGTCATGATTTAATAAGAATGACACCACTGGACACTTTAAAAGGAGGCTGGTGCTTGGCATCATTGTTTCTCTTCTGTTAACCATGGTTATCTCTAAAGAAACACGTGCAGTCATCATTGCACTGCACAAAAATGGCCTAACAGGGAAGAGTATCGCAGCTAGAAAGATTGCACCTCAGTCAACAATCTATCGCATCATCAAGAACTTCAAGGAGAGTTTCCATTGTTGCCAAAAAGGCTCCAGGGCGCCCAAGAAAGACCAGCAAGCGCCAGGACCGTCTCTTAAAAGTGTTTCAGCTGCGGGATCGGGCTACCAGCAGTGCAGAGCTTGCCCAGGAATGGCAGCAGGCAGGTGTGAGTGCATCTGCACGCACTCTGAGGCGGAGACTCTTGGAGCAAGGCCTGGTCTCAAGGAGGGCAGCAAAGAAGCCACTTCTCTCCAGAAAAAACATCAGGGACAGACTGATATTCTGCAAAAGGTACAGGGAGTGGACTGCTGAGGACTGGGGTAAAGTCATTTTCTCTGATGAATCCCCTTTCCGATTGTTTGGGACATCTGGAAAACAGCTTATTCGGAGAAGACGAGGTGAGCGCTACCACCAGTCTTGTCTCATGCCAACTGTAAAGTATCCTGAAACCATTCATGTGTGGGGTTGCTTCTCAGCCAAGGGAATCGGCTCTCTCACAGTCTTGCCTAAAAACACAGCCATGAATAAAGAATGGCACCAGAATGTCCTCCGAGAGCAACTTCTCCCAACCGTCCAAGTGCAGTTTGGCGATCAACAATGCCTTTTCCAGCATGATGGAGCACCTTGCCATAAAGCAAAGGTGATAACTAAATGGCTCATTGAACAAAACATAGAGATTTTGGGTCCATGGCCTGGAAACTCTCCAGATCTTAATCCCATTGAGAACTTGTGGTCAATCATCAAGAGACGGGTGGACAAACAAAAACCTACAAATTTTGACAAAATGCAAGCATTGATTGTGCAAGAATGGACTGCTATCAGTCAGGATTTGGTCCAGAAGTTGATTGAGAGCATGCCAGGGAGAATTGCAGAGGTCCTGAAGAAGAAGGGTCAACACTGCAAATATTGACTTGCTGCATTAACTCATTCTAACTGTCAATATAAGCTTTTGTTACTCATAATATGATTGCAATTATATTTCTGTATGTGATAAAAACATCTGACAAACACACATAAAAACCAGAGGGCAGCAGATCATGTGAAAATATAATATTTGTGTCATTCTCAAAACTTTTGGCCATGACTGTACATATAATACTGAGAAGACGTTAACCACGTGTTCCTTTCTTCTATTAGGGACATCCAGCGCGCACACAGAGTGGTGGCCGCTCTGCAGGCTGGTATGTGTTTCATCAACAATTACAACGTGAGCCCAGTTGAACTGCCTTTTGGAGGCTTCAAAAAGTCTGGTAAGTGTTTCTGCTCTACACGCTCCTGTAGATAAGCTGTTTGTAGAATAATATACGTGCTATCATCTGCATCATTTTTACTGTCCTGTTCTTATATCTGTCGAATGTCCTGTACAAGCATTTTCCAATAAAAATAAGGATAATATTAAAACCACTAAATATGACTTGTACTTGCAGGCTTTGGACGTGAAAACGGACAAGTTGCCATTGAGTACTATTCGCAGCTGAAGACGGTCTGTGTGGAGATGGGGAATGTCGAGTCAGTGTTTTAAAGGAGCGTGGAGTCCCCACAGCGCAGTTTTCTTAGTATTCTACATTGAATGATGAAGATGTTTTATATGGAAGGGTCTTGTCACACCACATATATTTTTTTCTACAATGTCATAATAGAATTTGTAGACTGTGCCCCCCCAGTGACTTAGTGAGGACTTCTCACGACTCCAACATCTGTTCTCGAAAGTACTTTATATTACAGGGTGATTCAAAAAGAAGGGCACAAAATTCTCCCCTCGGTATTCATAAGTGAGAGAACATAACTTCATGAAAGACTTAGTTTTATCTCTACACTACAAATGTTCGATGTGCGCTCCATCGGCGTCAAGACATGTCTAGGCGGTAGTCCAGTTCTGTCCAGACGTGTCGCAGCATATGCTCGGATTTGGACTTTACTTTTTCACTGATGGTCATCTCTGGTCGTTTAGATCCTGTGGCTGGGGGGAGATAGATACACTTAGGGAGTCATTTATGAACAGCTATATGCCACTTTTGGGGCGTATGTCTGGCACAGATTCTGTCGCACACCATGTCCCTGCTCACGTCAAGTCTAAAAAAGCGAGCAGGGACAGGGCAGGAGGCCGGTCTCATTCATCATTTCCTACGCCTGGTTTAGACGTAGAAAATTATCTGAATGTAAGATAGCATGGAAGCTGTCTTACATTTAGCATCAGCGGTGGATACACTGAAGTTATGTAGAGGCGCCTCTTCATAACTTTGGACGATCCACCGCCAAATCTAGGCGTTATTAAGACTGGCATCTAAAACGGCGGTCTAGATAAATGTGCCCCTTAGTTCTAGATGTAGCCCCACAGAAAGAAGTCACAGGATATTCGTGGAGGCCACACAGCAGTGGTGAATCGTTTATTCTGGCGCGGACAATCCATCGTTCCTGCAGGTATCGCCGAACATCCATCTGGAAGTGGGGAGGAGCTCCATCCTGCTGATAGACTACATATGGCAGATCCTCCTCCATCTGTGGCGTTGCCCATAGTAACCAATCTTAGCACAGCTTTCATTTGCTTGTTTGAACCATTCTTTTTGAATCGCCCTGTATTTTTCATGAAAAAAAAACAATTCTGGAGCATTTTTCCTCAGGGCGGGATCACATATGTGTTGTATATTCCGTTATACCGTTCCGTTATAACAGGCTTATAATGGAATTCTAGGTATTAGAATTAGAGGCATTTGACTTTGACTTTTTTTTTCCCCGTCTTGCGGAACAGTTATTTGTTCCCGTAGAACTATTAGGACAGAGCTGAACGGGATGTGTTCCATCATAGAATTCTAAGCCTGTGGAAACGGTGTAACGAAATACACAGCACATATGTGAACACGCCCTTAGACCTCTGCACTGTGCTGCAGCTTCATTATTACTTGTGGGCATTTCTGACAACCAGATGTTACCAGTTCGGACCCTACATAGTCTGATCTCCTGCTGACAGTACCAGACTGTGTAGCGCCATGTTATCAGTTTATTCATGAATATTCTGAATATTCTGGAAGAATAGCGGGAACGGCGTAGCACAGCATTGTGAGAAAAAACCTTCAGCATTTCATGACATGTCGAAAGAGATGTCGGGTCCTCTTTAAAATACAAAGCGGCATCCAAGTGTAAACCTGTCAAATGTATGGCAAGAGGACACCCATACCTCATAGAAACCTGTGAACATGTGAATGTTACATTATACAAAACAGACATATGGGGGCAAGCATGGTGTGAACAGCGCCCAAGTACATTGTAATCTGCTACCGTTTCATATAACTTTAATACAGCTTGATTGCAGTTTTATATTTCTGTTATACATTGTACTAATAAAACGGAAGTTTAAGTCCGGCTTAAGCATTAACAATAAACGCTATTCTCTTCTAACACGTGGTGAATTGCAGTACCTGATATACCGACTTCCCTACAGCGCTCCACATAATACTGAATGTCTCTGGATGCTGCTCATTTCTTTCGAAATGTGTCACAAGTAGGGAGGAGCGAAACGAGCTTCGGATCCTAGATCTGAAGTCGCTTCCCTCAAAACTTGGGATTAATGCTGTGCAGCATTAATATGTACGGCCTCTGACGAGGCAAAGCCAGTAATTCCTGAAGTCTCTCAATACTTTGGTGAGTAACTTCTGTATTTGATTTTTAAACTGGAAAAACATTTTAAAACTTGGATCCAAACTCGGCTACGGTATGTTGGGACTGAAGGCGAGTTCAATTCCAAGTTTTAAAGTGGTTTTCCATTGGCTTTTACATTATAAGCTGCAACTTTTTACTAAACCTGTCTAATAATCAGCACAAACTGTGACTTCACAGTATAAAGAAATCCCAAATGTATCAACTATAATAAATCTGGTTCAACTTTAGATGCAATACCAACACAAGGGGTTGTCCCACACATGACCTTTTACAGTTTTCAAACCCGCCCCTGGGTCTGAATACTTATGTTATTGCGTGTAGTACTGAATACTGCTGAGAGAATCTGGATTGTCCTGCGTTCAGCTCTATAACTGAATTCCATTACAATCTCTGTACATGCAGTAAAATGTATGTGCTCCGATGAGGCTGTTTAAAGATGGCCACTGTTATCGTGAGATTACCTTAGTCTGAGGCACGCGCCGTTACCGTGAGCCGTGGAGCATGCATAAATGTATTACATAACAAATCCGAACCAAGATTCATCAATGATTGTGCCGCAAAAACTAATGACTGAGCTGAAGGCAAAGCATGACGAACCAGATTCACTCACCACTTGCTGTTTGCTCTTTTCCTAATCTCTCTGTCCAGCTCACTGAGACGGAAGCACATGCTCAGTTCCATCCTTTAGCTGCAGCAGACATGACACACCCTCTGACAAAGGACACTCCCTCTAAGCTGCCAGCTTGAAATAAACCTAGCAGAGCAGTTGGGGCAATGATTGTAGAGCTCTCTGGATCCATGTCAGGTACAGGCTGATTCCCCCAATAGGTTGCCATGTACTAGATCATGTATGATTTTCTTGTAATTAAAAGGGGTTATCCGAGTTATAATTATTGATGACCTATCCTCGGCACCCCCGCCGATCAGCTGTTTGAAGAGGAGGTGCGGGCCGTGCCAGCGCTGCCTCTTCTTCATTGTTTACCTACTCACCGTAACATACTCAGCAGTGAGCAGGTATAACTACACCTAACCACCCCATTCATTTCATTGGGAAGGCTCGTTCACATACACTTCTATAGGAACGAGCCGTCCCATTGAAATTAATGGGACGGTTAGGTGTAATTACACCTGCTCACCACTACTGAAGTTACGGCGAGCAGGTGAACAATGAAGAGGAGCCAGCGCTGGTACGGCCCGGGCCTCCTCTTTAAACAAGGTGTCGGACCCTCGCTGATCTGATATTGATGACGTATCCTGAGGATAGGTCATCAATAATTATAACTCGGTAACCCCTTTAAGGTGCACAAGTCATGCCCTTTCTAGGTATGCAAAGTCCCTTTCACGCCAAGCTGCAGAAGGTTTCTAAAACACAGAAAAAATGTGCAAAACCTGTACATCAGTGCATGTACAGACAGTTACAGTAAGCCAGAGTTGTGGAGCATTCAGTCATTCCCCCAGGAGTTTCTCTGTCATTACTACATAGTAATAAGTTACTAATCACAGCCTTTTCAATAGCAGGTCGAATTGTAGTATATTGGCTTTAGGATTATAGCTTGGCCTTGGCCTAGCTTAGTCTCTGGACCTGGCGGAGTACATTGTACTGTTAAACAGTAACCAAGAATAGAGTCTCATCAGTCAATGCACTATTGAACTTGTTATGGTGAGATCCGAAGAACCTGCACAGTTTAAATTCTAGTCATGCTGAGGGAGATTTAATAAAACTTATATAAAAGTAAAGTGGAACCGTTGCCTACTGTAACCAATCAGACTCCAGCTTTCATTTTTGACATGCCCCTTTAAAAATGAAAGAAGCAATATGATTGGTATAAATGGACTACTCCTTTACTTTTCCTTTTCACCAGTTATGATTATTCATAACATCGGTTGGAAGAGCATGACCAAGACTTCCAAGCACTGGCCACTTAATTCCCCAGGCTTGAACCCAATTATCTAAACGGGGGTGGGGGGTGCAAGCAAAAGATAGCCTGCACCGTTCTGACACTTGTTGGCACAAAACAAGATCACAGTAGGATGTAATAATAATTCATTTATTGGAAACCAAGTTGGGAACTCCTTTGTCAAGTCTTTGGAGTAAAGTGACAGATCACGGGGAAGCTCAAGGGCGGGCCTCCTGGTCAGGACTGTACAGCTTCTGGAGACCCACTACAGATGTTAGACTACAGATGCTGATGCGCTTGTTACACAGAATACTCAATACTGTAAAAATAATTCAGTATGCCTGTGCCACAGACATTGTGACCAAAGCTTTACTGGGATTATTCTTCCATAATGAATATCTTGTTTAAAGTGTAACTGTCATATTTTTTATTTGCTAGTTTATTAGAGCTAGGCATGTGTACATGTCAGTCTGTCAATGATTGTCAAAAGATCTGTTATTACCTTATAATAGTAGCTTTCATTAATGTCCCCTGTCACTTTCCACTGGTCCCCTAAAAGACTTGCTATGGCTTGTCTGTCTTCCCTTTAGTATAAACAGAAGACAGAGGGGCGGTCCTTCACACTGCATGCCTGCATTAGGCTTCAGAGTGAGGAGGCGTGTCTCTCAGTAATCCAATCTGATTGGCTGGCAGGGAGCTGCTGGCTACAGCAAGTGTGTGTGTGAAGTGAGGGAAAGCAGTTTTGGCCTCAGAGAACTGGCAGAGGAGCCATCTTGAGAAGATCATCATATTGTAGAGGATAAAACAATTGTAACTAAGGGGAAAAACTCAATGAAAACAGTGGTATGTGAAGAAACTAAAGTTTTCTTTATGAATAATGATGCAGCAGGAGTAATATGCTAAAATTGTTTTTTATATTTTAATTAAAACATGACCATTACACTTTAAAAGGGGTTTTCCAGAGAAAAAAAAAAGTGCCTGACATTTCTTGCTTGAGGAGCTGGGACAGGCAATGGGTACTTGAGCAAAATCGGAGCTGCAGTAGTACAGGCACTCCCTCCCTTCCTTAACAGGTAAATTTTTCAGTTTTAGCAACAGGCCTATCTAATTGCAAATAACAAATTGATTTCTCAACTAACTCATGTGTATTTGATATTATTTTTCAGGGTACACCTTAGACCTTTCTTTTGTGGCATTAGATGACATATTCTCAAAAATTTGATTTGGTCGGTTTGGCGAATTCTCCAAAAAGATTCAATCCAAATTTATTTGTGGCAAATCGCGTTAAAAAACAGCTATTTCCTGGCTGCAGAGAGCCTTTATAGTGGTGTAGAACACTGTGCCTTGCAGTAACACGCATAGGGAGTCTGTTGTGGTCGTGAAACAATACTGTGAGTCAGTATGACACGCAGATGACAGGCGTCACACTTAGATTCACTGCACACTTCACTTATTTGGGCAGTTATGGTTCCAAAAACAGACCAAATAACTCAAGTGTGAACTCAGCCTTACAGGTCAATGTTGGCGTCAGTTATAAAGAAGAAAGAGCGCACTCCTTTTACACCATCTTCAGCTGATTCCACATAGATTTCTACAGAACCTGTTCTATTGTCTGTTGAGCTTCCGCCTTCACTCGGTCAGCATTTGGTCAGTAATCCATCAGTATTGCTAAAGTCAGAAAAACAGTGTGGATCCAAAACAGATATGATACATGAATGGAATATTTGCATGCCTTCTGTGTTTTGGTCACACTCCTGCTTTTGGCTACCAAATCATAAGTCAATTCTGATACAAAATAGGGACCATATCATACAGGCCTAACAGCTGCTACAAATACAGGATCCGTTATATACGTCTCATTTTCCTTCCTTCTTACAGATCAGAAGAATGGTCAAATAAATGATAATATCCACCAGGCCAAAAAGGCAAAATAGTGGCCCAGTGATGAAGTGGGGAGGGTGGGAACAGCATGAGAAGTTCACACAGTGGCTTAGTGACAGGGTGGTAAGGTGGCAGCAGCATGAGGACACCACAGAGTGGCCCAGTGATATAGGGGTGAGGTGGCAGCAGCATGAGAAGACCACAGAGTGGCCCTGTAACATAGTGGGGAGGTGGCAGCAGAATTAGGAGACCACAGAGTGGCCAAGTGACATATTGGTGAGCTGGCAGCAGCATGAGGAGACCACAGAATGGTGATGTGGCAGTAGCATGAGGAGACCACAGAGTGGTGAAAATCCTGGCTGATCCACACCTAATTCATCTTCACAAAGGTTAGTTTCTCCACATTTTCGGTGGACAGGCGAGTTCTCCTTGGGGTAACTATGGCCCCCGGCGGACTAAACACCCGCTCTGATGGCACACTGCTGGCCAGGCAGGAAAGCTTGTCTAGGGCAAACTTGGCCAGTTGCGGCCACAAATCCAGTTTGGCTGCCCAGTAGTCCAGGAGATCTTCGATGTAGGGTAGCAGGGTACACTCCAAGTATGCCACAACCTGCTGGTTCATGTTCTGATCTATGTCTAACTGCTGCTGAGTAGTTTCTTCAGTAGGCAGGTGAATAAAACTCCTCATCAGCAACTCTAGACTTAACTTGATGCTGATGGAGCTGGTACTGCTCCTTCTCCCCCAGCAGCCATGGAAGTGGAACGTGAGCGCAGAGGGCCCCTCTAGTCAGACTCTCGTGAGCATGGGCGATGGCACACAAATGCAGTGGCCAACTTACTACATAGGATGTCTCAATAGTAGTGCAGTTTGGCCTCCCTCTCAGCGGGTGTAAAACAAAGGTCTCCATTTTGGACCACAATCGGGGGGTCTAACATGGCGGACAGCCAGTAGTCAACCCTTTGCCGAATGGTGACAATTTAGCTGTCACTACGCAAGAAACTGAGCATGCATCAGGCCATTTGCGCATGTGACTCGGAGGGACTCCCTGCCTCCATCTCCACTGCATACTGCCACGTTGTGTCTGGTTCCTCTTCCTTGTCTTCCTCATCGCCCTGTGGCTCCTCCGGATGCTCCTGCTGCTCATCTACTGTCACCTGTGTAAAAAAAACAGCCATTTTTCTATGCACCACTTGTGCTTGAATGTCCTCCTCCTTTAGTTTAACCCCCACTGCGCTCATGTAGCTGTGAGATGTAGTCGACACGTCTCCTGTCCCCTTGCCAACCAAATTTAGCAGCATGTGCTCCAGGACATGAATCAGTGGAATGATGTTGTTCATCCCGTAGTCCTGGTGACTGAGAAAGTGACCTCCTCAAAGGGCCCAGGCAAACTGCAGGTGTCACGCATGAGTTGCCACTGGCTAACATCAAAGCTGCACAGGGGAGTACTTCTTTCGGCCAGTATCATCAAATTGTTTGTGGACTTTCTCTGTTCATATGATCGGTCCAACATATGGAGTGTGGAATTCCAACGGGTGGAAACGTCGCATATCGGCCTATGTTGGGGGACGCCGAGGGTGTGGTTTGCGGTGTATGAGTGGCTGAAGTGCATGCAAAGTTTCCTGGCTATTTTCAAGATGTACTGCAAATGGGATGAAGACTTAAGGAACCACTTTACAACCAGATTGAACACGTGCCCTCCTTGACACAGTGCCAACACCATGTTCTTCCTGTTGTTGGTCACCATGGTTCTTATTTTGATTTGTCGCAGAGAAAGTTAGGATTTGATTGCTTGATGAAAGACACAAAGCAGTTCCTTCCCTGTGTGACTCAGTTTGCCCAGGCAAACTAGGTGCAGAACAACGTGACACCACCGGGCCCTGGACATGTGATATGCTAGAGGAGCACTGTGAATTATCCCAGCAGTGGAGGCTGAGGACATGGTGGAGGATGAGGAGGCAGACACTGTCGCAGGACCAATGGCGTGAGAACGTGGAGGCGGAAACAAGGTCACCTGGCCAAGTTGCTGGTGTGGCTGGGCAGGAACCACATTTACCTAGTGGGCCATAAAGGACTTCTATTGTCCTTGACTGTAATTGTTTCTCTACACGTTGGCACTGCTGTGCACTTTGGCAGACGCCGACAGGCTCAAGCACTGGCCCACCTTCTGTTCTACATATTTGTGCAGGGCTGGTACTGCCTTTTTCGCAAAGAAATGACGGCTTGGGACTCTCCACCTCTGCTAGGCACAATACATCAGTTGTCTGAAAGGTTCAGAGTCGATCATTTGAAAAGGGAAGGACTGCAGCATCATCAACTTAGCCAATAGCACGTTTAGCTTCTGCAGAGTTGTCCCTCGGCAATCGCTTTGGTGATTGCTGATGGAATAACTGACTAGGAGTAGGAGAGGAAGAGCAGGAGCATCAGAACCAGCAGATGATGCGAAGGACAGACAGCTGCCTTCGGCTGAGGTGGTTGAACCTTGACTGCATAAAATTGTGTGCGTGCCACTGGGTGATGCAGCATTTGCTGCGGCAGGCTGGACCACCACATCGGAGCCACGTTCTCCCATGCCTCTTTATGGCAGTGCTGCATGTGTTAACACAGGGTCGTGGTGCCAACCATGGCACCCTAGCCACGATTTACCTTCTGCCCACAAATTCGGCAAATGGCCATGTACACCTCCGGCGGCCTAACAAAAAATTGCCACACCACTGATTATGGCATTTTACCCCCAACACTTCGCACTGACTGCCTGCTAGCGGGTGGTCTACCCGAGCTTGTTTCTCTCCCGACCTCACACTGCTGCCACACTGCTGACTAACGGCCAGGCTACCACCCTGCTTGCTCAGCCGCTGCCTCACGCGCAATCTGCCACCCTCTTCTGATGATGATGAAGCCAAGCCCAAGTGTGATCGGCTACATCATCATCGTTCTCTACTGTCTGCATGTCACTTCCAGACATATTGGAGCCAGGAATTAATAAATAATTATGGACTGGCTGTTCATCACAAACCTAAGCCAATCATATATTTGCGACGTGGGGACAGAGAGGGACAGGCACATGTCCATAAGTTAGTGATCACATGTCAGGAAGCGGAGATGCGGAGATCTCCAAGCAGGAACCTTATAAGTGTGTCGTGTTTGGTCTCCACCTGTAGCCGGAACTCAGGCGGGTCAGTTGGTACCAGAACCCTTTCCCTGTGACCTCCCAGTCTGGAGCTATGGGCCATATTGGTTTTGTGGAGATTTTTGCTACCACAACTGGGACAAGGGGGGTTGACAACTCCCGGGGAATGAGAGAAGTGGCCGGCTGCAGGATAAAAGGCCCCAGAGAACAGAGGCCATTGTCTTTCTCTGGAGGGGGGTCACCTGGAGCATTGGTGTTTGGAGGGACCATTGGACACGTAGCTGACATCACTGCCCCCCATGTGGTTACCGCCAGGCCTTACAGCAACGCAGAAATCATCTTAACGGACTATCCATCTCTCTGGTAACTTACTATTGTTCTGTTCAATTCTGTTTTACCATACCACTTGTATTTGCATATCTGACCGTTGTATCCATCTTCTGTGTATATAGTTATATGTAGTGAGCCCTTAAGGTGATTAAATATATAATTTAATCTTGTGCTGTTCTTGTATCTCGATCACGAATCCCCACGTCCGTGTTCTCGGTAATATTGTTAAATGCTACCCGGGTTGGCTGCTCACCCAATATAATCCATTAATGGACTGGAGTTATAGCAAATGAGAGCTGGTGGCAGTACTGCTGGACTAATAGACTCGGTTTCACTGGTGATAGTGAAAAGGGTCTCTCAGCTAATCAGGATTGTGAGTGAGTGTATCGCCAAACAGGGATCATGTGGGCTACCCTCTTTCCCTTTCTGTGCCTGCCTGTGTCCACGTGGACAGGAGGTGTCTGTGAAAAACCGTGCCATACTAACCTTACACACCCAGAGGGGGCGTGGAAGTCACATGTTTGTAGGCAAAGACTAAACCGTACCGCGTGATCCCCACATAAGCACACGCAGGGCTGCAGGTGCGGTTCGTCACATATTGGTGGCAGCGGTGGGATCAAGATACTAGTGTGTGTGAGTGTGAGACCCATACTCCAGACACTAAAGACTACCAGCAGTAACTTGTGCCGCTGGAGTCTTAAGATCAGCTCAACACTATAGTCTCTGCAAATACTATAAGGTATGTGTGTGTGCATCAGGTTGCAGTCTGTGTCAGTGATCATCGGTGGCATTGATGGCCAATAGCACAAGAAGAAAGGCTAAAGAGATGGCTGAGGCTATGACTGATGGCATGGAGGATGCAGTCCTGATAAGGGGCCAAGAGGAGGTGGAAGGTAACTTTTTTCAAGGCGAAGGGGAGCACAGCCAAAGCTCCCCAAGGAACCAGTTGCCGGGGTGCCAATCTCCACCTGCCCATCCCACCAGCCAGGCAGGCTCAGCTGCACTCCTACAAGCCACCCTGGACCATTTCCAGTCCGGAAATCAATCTGCCTACGAGACCCTCATGGCAGCTGCAGATCGTCGCCAACAAGCAGAGGCTGCAGAACACAAACGTAGCAAGCAGGCCGAGCGCAAGCACCAGTTGCAAGTGCTATAGCTCCAACTGCAGCAGCCATCCCCAACCAGATGTTAGTCTCCATCGATCCTGATTCCCAAGCTAAGGGCGGAGGACTTCCCCCTGCTGGACAAAGATGGGGACTTGGACACCTTCTTGTTGGCATTCGAAACCGCCTGCCATCAGTACCAGCTGCCGGAGGATCAGTGGGTACGATTCCTAATGCCACGTCTTAGGGGAAAAGCCCTAGAAATCTTCAGGTATCTGCCCAGCGAGACCATCCTGAGCTATAAGGGTATTAAGCAGGCTCTGGTCCGGCAGTACAATTTAACCCCTGAGATGTACCGGAAGAAGCTCTGGAGTTTGCAGCGGGGCCCTACCCAGAGCTGGGCCGATCACATGCGGGCCTTGCTGAGAGCGGTCAACTAGTTAACCACGGGATTGGAGTTTACCACTGTCCAGCAGCTGAAGGAGCTCATCGCCACAGAACAGTTCTTGTGGAATTGCCCCGAGGACCTCCAGCAGTATCTCCGTGACCGGAAGCCAAAGGGGGCCTCTGCAACAGCAGCCATGGCCGATGAGTACACCAACAACAGGACTTCAGAGGCCCAGAAACCTGACGGCTGGAGAAGGGGTAAGACGCACACGGTACCTGCTGCCCCTAGGCCCAAGTGGGCACCGGCCCCTGCTTCATGGTCCACATAGGTGGGAGAACCCCCGACTTTGCCACCTGATTAAGCAACCAGGACACTTCAAGGCCATGTGTCCCCAGCGCCCGAGGGACTAATCCCAGTCGTCGACCCAGAAACCGTCCACTGTGCTGTGTGTGGGTGGGGGTGGTGGGAGGTCTCTTGACAATTTTCAACCCGTCACCGTGGGCCAGGTCGTGGCCATGGGACTTAGAGACACCGACGCTCAGATGACTCTGGTATGGCCTGAACTGGTGACACCACAAGATTTAGTGCCTGGGAGATCCCTTACTGTCTCCGGGATAGGAGGAGTAGAACCGGTGCTGCCTGTCTCCAAGGTCTATTTGGACTGGGGTGCCGATCAAGGAGTAAGGGAGGTGGGGGTATCCTCCAATATCCCTGCCAGTGTTTTTCTGGGGACGAACTTGGGGCGGCTTGTGTCTAAGTACGTGGCCGCTGACACTCCAATCCCCCAGAATGTGATGTAATGATCACCCCTGTTGGTACTGATATTGTACAGAACATGCCTGGTAGTGGTGGTGGGGGATGTAAGGTGTGCCTCTTCCCACAGTGGGGGGGGGGGTCATTCACGCTAGCCGTGCTGAGGCCCCATGGTGTGGCCAGTGAGCAGACTGGGACCTGTTGTCCTCCGTAGTGGCTACTAAGGGGGACAAGCAGGGGGCAGACAGCTGCTGGGGAGGAGGATCCTGATGAGGTCAGGGCTGTTCCAGGAGAAGTAGGGCTCCCAGGTAAGGCCTCGGTGCAGGGTTCCTCCACCACTGAGATGTCAGAGGGCCAGGTTAGTCTGACTGGACTGGCGACTTAGCCGGAGGCCAAGGGGAAGCAGGCGCTACTGGCGGTGGCATCGGCCATAGCTGCTGTCACGCGCAATGGGAGCGTGGGGGCCCTAGGGGCCCCTCAGGGGTCTGATGGCTTTCCCCCTTCCGACCAAGGGGCTGCCAAGTCAGACGGAGGCCGGGAGACAGGTCCTGAGGATCTGACAGAGGACGTGGCAGTCTCGTCAATTCTGGCCATGTCCAGTCAGGGGTTTCAGGTGGCGTTAGCGGCTGACGCCAGCCTGAATGCTCTCAAGGAGCAGGCGGCACAGCCTCCCTTGGACTCAGACCTCGAGCGAGTGGTCTAGGACCAAGGATGACTGTACCGAGTCACGGTCCAGCAGGGTTCGCAAGAGGCGTAGCCCAGGGACCGACAGTTAGTGGTATCCTATCCGTTCAGGGCAGAGTTGTTGCGGATAGCACATGAGATTCTGTTGGCCGGACACCTAGGGGTCACTAAAACTCAGTCCAGATTAGCCCAGCATTTCTACTGGCCAAAGATGGGGGCCAATGTGGCTAGCTACTGCTGTTCGTGCGACACCTGCCAGAGGGTGGGGAAGGCGGGGCCTCGCCCCAAGGACCCTCTGATAATATTACCCATCATTGATGAGCCTTTCAGGAGGTTGGCTGTGGATCTGATTGGACCGCTGTCCATTCCCAGCAGCTCTGGGAAACGCTTTGTACTAACGGTAGTAGACTACGCCACCCGGTACCCGGAAGCGGTGGCTTTGTCATCCATTCGGGCTGACAAGGTGGCCACTGCCCTACTGGAGATTTTCTTCCAAGTGGGCTTTCCCCAGGAAATGCTCATTGACCGGGGGACTCAGTTCATGTCGCAGCTGATGGAGTCCCTCTGTAAGCAGATACAGGTGCAACATCTGGTGACCAGCCCGTATCACCCACAGACGAATGGACTCTGTGAAGAGTTTAACGGCACCCTGAAGCAGATACTTAAGATGTTGGTCGACTCCCATGGGCACGACTGAGAGCGGTATCTTCCACACCTGCTGTTTGCGTACTGGGAGGTTCCACAGGCCTCAACAGGGTTCTCTCCCTTTGAGCTCCTGTACGGGTGATGTGTACGGGGTCCCCTGGCCCTGGTGAAAGAGGTCTGGGAAGGGGACTTAGCGACCCCTGAGGTGTCGGTCGTCGAGTATGTCATGCATTTTCACAACAAGATGCAGGCCTTGTCGCGGCTGGTGCAGGGCAATATGAGCAAGCCCAGGCCGACCAGAAGCGGTGGTATGACCAGAATGCTTATGAGAGGACCTACCAGGTGGTTCAAAAGGTGTGGGTACTGGTCCCTGTACCACAGGACAAGCTTCAGGCAGCCTGGGAGGGCCCCTACCTCATTCACCAGCGGCTCAACACTGTAACGTACCTGGTCACCCTGGACTCCGCCCGGGAAAGGCCTTCCACATGAACATAATGAAGGCACATCATGAGAGGGAGGCTTGTTCCCTCCCTGTATGCAACCTCCCCGAGGAGGGGGAGGAGGAGACCCACTGGACATGCTCGCCCAGGTTAAGGTGGGTGGGTCCTTGAGGATGTGGTGGTGGGCCAACAGCTCCGGGAGGACCAACGGTCCCAGCTGTGGGCCATACTTAACCCCTTCCAGGGCTTTTTCAGCAACAAGCCCGGAAGGACAGAGTTGGCCATCCATCATGTGGACACCGGGGATCACCCCTTAATCCGGCGTTCAGCATATCTGGTCTTTTTGGAGGTGCAGCAGCACATGCGCCAGGAGATTGATGAACTGCTGAAGCTGGGGATCATCCAGGCATCCAACAGCGCTGGTTGACCCCCGGCACGGTTCTGTGTGGACTACAGGAGACTCAATGCTGTCACGGTCACCGATGCATACCCAATGCCAAAAACGATGACCTGCTCGATCAGTTGGCCAAGGCCAAGTACCTGACCATCATGGATCTGAGCCGGGGGTATTGACAGATTCCCCTGACCCGTGAGGCGTGGGAACGCTCTGCCTTTATCACCCCCTTTGGATTGTACGAGTCCACAGTGATGCAGTTCGTCATAAAGAATGCCCCTGCCACTTTTCAGCGGATGGTCAACACACTGCTTAAGGATATGCGGCCGCGTACCTGGACGACATTGCCATCTGCAGTCCCACCTGGGAGGATCACCTAGAGCACCTGACGCAGGTGCTCGGGTGGATCCGCTGGGCAGGCTTGACCGTGAAGCTGGAAAAGTGCCTGGTGGGCATGAGCGAGGTCCACTACATGGGCCACCGGGTAGGCGGGGGGCTTTGAAGCCGGAGCCCGGGAAAGTGGATGCCATAGCATCCTGGCCCACCCCCAGGACCAAGAAACAGGTGATATCCTTCCGAGGGCAGTTGATTGGACAAACTACAGCGAGATGGCCTTCCAGGCGATGAAGGTCGCCCTCTCGAGCTTCCCTGTACTCCAAGCGGCCGACTTCACGCGGCCGTTTATAGTACAGACCGATGCCTGTGATTTTGGACTCGGTGCCATGCTCAGCCAGGTTGACACTACAGGCCAGGAACACACCGTTTTGTACCTTAGTCGGAAGCTCCTGCCGAGGGAGGTGGCCTACTCCACGATGGAGAAAGAGTGCCTGGAAATTGTTTGTGCACTGCAACGGTTGCAGCCTTACCTATATGGGCGCAACTTCACCGTGGAGACCGACCACAACCTCCTCAGCTGGTTCAACTCCGTGTCAGGGGAGAATGGGAGGTTGCTACACTGGAGCCTCGCTCTCCAGCAGTATCACTTTACCATTTGCCACAGGAAGGGCTGTGACCACAGGAATGCCGACAGATTATCTTGACAAGTAGAGGGTGTGGATGGGCGCACGGTGGAACACAGAAATGTGCTGCCCCCTAGCACTTTCTAAAGGAGGGAGGTGTGAGGAATAAGGAATCATGATCCAGGTTTTAGCCATTATTTAATCATAGGAATCATGATCCATTTTAAACTTGACTTAATCACAGCCATCTGCTGGCACCTAGCAGATAGAGTAAACACCGCAGGGGTCCTGCCTTCAAAGCAGGTCACTTGTATATGATTCACACCTTTCCCAGCCACTCCGGAACCAAAGCTCTTTGCATAGGAAGAACCCTCAGCAGGGAGCTATCAGTTTGTTAGCCATGATAGCCACTTTCCAGTCATATTGGAGCCAGGAATTAATAAAGAATTATGGACTGGCTGTTCATCACAAACCTAAGACAATCATATATTCGCGAGGCGGGGACAGAGAGGGACAGGTACATGTCCATAAGTTAGCGATCACATGTCGGGATGTGGAGATACGGAGATCTCCAAGCAGGAACCTGATAAGTGTCTTGTGTTTGGTATCTACCTGTAGCCAGGACTCAGGCGGGTCAGTTGGTACCAGAACCCTCTACCTGTGACCTCCCGGTCTGGAGCTATGGGCCATATTGGTTTTGTGGAGCTTTTTGCTACCACAACTGGGATGGGGGTTGACTCCTGGGGGAGGAGGGGAGTGGCCGGCTTCAGGATAAAAGGCCCCAGAGAACAGAGGCCATTGTCTTTCTCTGGAGGGGGGTCACCTGGAGCATTGGTGTTTGGAGGGACCATTGGACAAGCGGCTGACATCACTGCCCCCCATGTGGTTACAGCCAGGCCTTACAGCAACCCAGAAATCATCTCAACAGACTATCCATATCTCTGTGTCACTAGCCTTGCTGGCTGGATATAGCTACGTCTTGCCAGCTTCCGTAGTACTAAAAAGTACTGGCGTGCAGAATCTATCAAGCCCCCGGGTTTTCACCAGAGCCCGCTGCAAGGCAGGTTGGGTTTGTGTGGTCGCGTTGCTGCTTGGAAGCAGTAAGGAATCAGCCAAGGACCGGACTACCAGCAGGTTAGCAGAGCCGAGGTACGAGCAGAAGTCTGGATACACGGGAGACAAACCAAAGGGGACGAGAGCTGGAGTACACTGGGAAAAAGACCTGATACTCTGGCATTAGTCAGGTGCACAGAGCTGCCTTAAATAGGCCTCTAGATGAGAATCAGGTGCTGGACTGGTGACAGTTTCACAGAAGGTGTAGGAGCTTCAGTACCGGCTGCCAGCCCCTAGAGGGGGCGAGAGTACCGTGCAGAGTCTGTTCTGAGAAGCGGCTGCCGGAATCACTGCAGCGGACGCTTGTGTATCAGACAGCAGCGCCCAGATGTGACAGTACCCCCCCTTTTAAGGGGGGACTCCGGACACCCCATTTTGAGCGCCTGTGGAAATTTCCTGCAGAACCTCTTCATAAGCTGAGGAGTGTGAAGGTCATCCTTCCTCGCCCAGGAGCGCTCTTCAGGACCGTAACCCTTCCCATTGACAAGGAAGTAGGGGAACCCCTTCTATAGTTTAAATTCCAAGATTTCATCGACCTAATATTCTTCCTGCTGTTCCACTGTGACAGGTTTGGGAGGTGCTTTGTAGGCCAAAAACCTATTGAGGACCACGGGTTTAAGGAGTGATGCATGGAAGACATTGGAAATGCGCAGAGAAGGAGGTAGTGACAGCCAATAAGCTACTGGATTGATGACTTTGGTGATGGTGTAAGGGCCGATAAATCGAGGGGCAAACTTTATCCTGGGTACCCGAAGACGGATGAAGTGAGTAGAAAGCCAGACTTTGTCTCCTGGGGCCCATCGAGGAACTGCACGTCTCCTCTTGTCTGCTTGAACCTTGTACCGAGCTGAAGCTTTTATTAGATTAGCCCATACTTCAGGACCAGATGACAGAAAATTTCTGGACCTCAGAATTAGCTGCAGGGACATTGGAGGATGGCAAAGTCCGAAGAAGGGGTAAACGGGGGTGTTTACCGAAGTTGACAAAGAATGGAGATTTCTGGGTGGACTCGTGAAATAAATTGTTGTGGGCGAACTCAGCCCAAGGTAGCAGTTCCACCCAGTTGTCCTGAGCAGGGGAAATATACAGTCAGAGAAATTTTTTCAGGTCCTGGTTCACCCTCTCGGTTTGCCCATTAGACTGCGGGTGGTGGGCAGTGGAAAAGTACAGCTTGACGTTGATTAGTTTACACAGTGCTCGCCAAAATCGTGACGTAAATTGGGTTCCTCTATCGGACACAATTTCGAGAGGACAACCATGCAGACAGAAGATGTCTCGGATAAAAAAAGACGCGAGAACTGCTGCTGAGGGTAGACCCGTCAATGGTGTAAAATGAGCCATCTTAGAAAATTGAAACCAACAAAATACACCATTAATAAATAATATTTACTTTATTATTGCATCAAGATAATATACACACAAAGTTTAAAAACAATGGTGGTGACTACACATGTAACACAAAGGAGGAGCACACAAGGGTAATAAACATTGCAACTAAGTACTCAATGTTACTGCAACCATTGATTTGTAATCATAATGACTAGTAAAGTGCAAGTGCAAACAATGGTACAAAAATGCAGCACATATAACAGAGTATAATCACTTTAGACAAGTAAAAAGATCAAATACAGACAAGTATCAACCTCCAACCCCACTGCAACCATTGAATTGTAATCATAATGATTAGTAAGGTGCAAGTGCAAACAATGGTACAAAAATGCAGCACATATAACAGAGTATAATCACTTTGAACAAGTAAAAAGATCAAATACAGACCAGTGTCAACCTCCAACCCCGACGTATGTTTCGCAAATGCTTCCTCAAGGGGATACCCCTTGGGTATCCCCTTGGTATCCCCTTGAGGAAGCATTTGCGAAACGTACGTCACCACCATTGTTTTTAAACTTTGTGTGTATATTATCTTGATGCAATAATAAAGTAAATATTATTTATTAATGGTGTATTTTGTTGGTTTTGATATAGATGAGGCCTTTTGTTACACCGATTTGACTAGTTCTCCAGTATTGTTCTGGTTGCCTCTTATTTTATTGTATTCATCTTAGAAAATTGATCAACCACGACGGTATCGTACCCCTTAGAAGGTGGAAGGTCTGTGATGAAGTCCATGGAGATATAAGTCCACGAACTCTCCGGAATGCGAAGGGGGTGTAGAAGACCAATGGGACGTCCAGGAACCCCTTTGTGCTGGGCACACGTGACAGGCCGCCACAAATTCTTGCACATCTCGGGGAAGAGAAGGCCACCAATAGTTTCTTGCAAGTAGATCGCAGGTCTTCTTGAATCCAGCATGTCCTGAGTATAGGGAGCCATGAGCCCATGCCAATAGTTTAGGGCCTGACTCCAATGGAACAAAAGTCTTCCCCGGAGGGGTGGCTTCAGGAGTGGTGGCTAAGAGTAGTATCCGCTTGGGGTCTATTATGTGTTTAGGACCCACACCTGGTTCCTTGTCCACAGCGTCGAACGGTCTGGAGAGAGCGTCTGCTTTAACATTCTTGGTGCCAGGACCGTAAGTGATTAATAAATCGAACCGGGAGAAGAACAGGGACCACCGAGCTTGACGTGGGTTCAGCCGTCGGGCAGAATGAAGGTATATTCATATTGTGGTCAGTGTATACCGTAATGGGATGCAGGGCTCCTTCCAAAAGGTGTCTCCACTACTCCAATGCCAACTTAATGGCGAGAAGCTCCTTGTCCCCGATTCCATAATTATTTTCAGAAGCTGAAATGTTCTTGGAGAAGAATCCACAAGGGTGAATCTTCCCATTGAGTAATCTTTGAGAGAGAACCCGCCCCAACAGCGAATGAGGAAGCATCCACCTCCAGGAAAAAGGGCAAGGAGGTATGAGGCTGAGGATTGGGGCAGACAGAAACCTGTCCTTGAGTAGTTGAAAAACTTGGTTGGCCTCCGGGGACCACTGACGAGGAACAGCTGATTTGTGTGTTAGTGCTGTGATGGGAGCAATAATGGAGGAGAAATCTTTGATGAACCGCTGATAGTAGTTGGCGAAGCCCACAAATCTCTGAATAGCCTTCAGTCCCGTGGGCCGTGGCCAGTTGAACACAGCTTGAATTTTATCCGGATCCATCTTCAGGCCGGTACCAGACAAGATGTATCCCAAGAAAGGAACAGATGACTGCTCGAAGAGGCACTTCTCTAGTTTGCAGTAGAGTTGGTGGACCCTCAGCCGGTCTAAGACTTGACGAACATGGCCACGATGATCTGAGAGGGAGTGAGAGAAGATCAGGATATCATCCAGGTATATGACCACAAAGTAGTACAGCATGTCCCTGAAGATCTCGTTGATAAAGTTCTGGAACACTGCAGGAGCATTGCAGAGGCCAAAGGGCATGACCAGGTACTCATAGTGGCCATCCCGAGTATTGAATGCCATCTTTCATTCATCCCCGGGCTTAATACGGATCAGATTATATGCACCACGCAAATCCAACTTAGTAAATACGGTAGCACCCCGAATTCTGTCAAATAACTCGGAAATCAGTGGCAACAGGTACTTGTTCTTGATGGTGATGTCATTCAGACCCCGATAATCTATGCAAGGACGGAGACCCCCATCCTTCTTCTCCACAAAGAAGAATCCAGCACCTGCTGGGGAGGAAGAAGGTCTGACAAACCCCCGAGCGAGATTGTCCTTGATATATTTGGACATAGCCTGCATTTCAGGTAGAGACAGAGGGTAAGTACGGCCCTGAGGGGGAGTTTTGTTGGGCAATAAATCAATAGCACAGTCCCAGGGACGATGAGGTGGGAGTTTCTCCGCTTGTGACTTGCTGAAGACATCAGAATATGTGGAATACTGCCGGGGAACAACTCCTTCAGTACTGGAACAACAGAGAGTGATGGTTCCGGGAGGAGACACTTTCTGTAAGCAGGACGCCTGACAGTCATGACCCCACAACATTAATTCCCTAGATTTCCAATTGAGGTTGGGGGAGTGCTTCTGTAGCCATGGTAAACCCAGAATGAGTGGACTGATGGCTTTGGGAACCACTAAAAATTCTATTTCCTCTTGGTGCAGAGCTCCCACTCGGATGACAAGGGGTTTGGTGCGGGACAGAACTGACCCATTTGGCACCCGATTACTATCGATGACCACCAAGGACATGGGACAGGAAAGTGGAACCCGTGGAATTCCCCATTCAGATCCAAGGGATAAGGAAATGAAGTTCCCAGCTGCTCCGGAATCCAGGAAGGCAGGTATAGACAATATCCCTTTTGGAGTAAGAAGGGACACAGTGATGGAAAACAGAGGAATTTCTTTCTTCTTTGCAAGAGAGAGACACATGGGACCTAGGACAACCTCCCCTGACTTGCCTAGGTTCTGGCGTTTGCCGGCTTATTGGGACAAGTCCCCACTTGATGGCCGGGTCCAGCGCAATAGAGACATAAACGATTCTTCATACGGTTTTCTCTTTCCTCCCGAGATAGCCTAGCACACCCGAGTTGCATGGGTTCCTTCTGAGGGACCGCCGGAACCTGAAACTTGGGAGCGAGCCTGGTATTAAACCGTTTGGACTCTCTTCTCTCCGCTGCACGTTCTCTAAACCTAATATCCACCTTATTACATAGGGATATTAGGTCATCCAATGTCGGGGCAATTCCCGAGAGCAAAGTCCATCTTTAATGGGATCGGACAGCCCATCCCAGAATACGTCCACTTTAGTTCTGATGACAAGGTTCGGAACTGGACTACGTACTGAGCTACGGTTAGAGATTCCTAGCAAAGGCGTAGTAAGGATGCGGCTGCAGATGAGACCCTACCAGGTTCGTCAACGATTTTCCGGAAGGTCTCCAGGAATGCTAGACAGTTGTAAAGAATTGGAGCATTCTGTTCCCAGAGTGGCGAGGCCCAGGCCAATGCCTGCCCGGTAAGCAGGGAGATGATAAGGCTACCTTAGCTCTATAGAAAGAAAAGTTTCCAGGAAGAAGCTCAAAATGGATTGAGCACTGATTAAGGAACCCGCGGCAATTCATAGGGTCTCCATCGTAATTGGAAGCAGAAACCGGAGGAGATGCGGCGTAGCCATCACGGATGAAGGAGGTGCCGGGGTAGCGATCACCGGCGGTGGCTAAAACTAGTCCAAACGTGTGGAGAGAGATTGCAGACACTGGAAAAGCTGCTGTTGGTTCACCTCCTGCTTGCTGACACGCTCCACTACTTGCCGTAACAGGTCAGAGGTAGAAGGCGCACTGGCAGCTTCCACGGTTAGTGGGCCAGAGTATACTGTCACTAGCCTTGCTGGCTGGATATAGCTACATCTTGCCAGCTTCCATAGTACTAAAAAGTACTGGCGTGAGGAATCTAACAAGCCCCCGGGTTTTCACCAGAGCCCGCTGCAAGGTTGCAAATTAAATTTTTCCTGAAGTTCGCAACAAATTCCACTTTGTCAGCTTTGATTCGCTCATCTCTAATGTCATTCCTTGTGAGATGTGGGCCATAATAAGGTACAGAGTTCTAGGCAAACAAAGTTTATTGTTGTTATGCCAAAGTCCATCTAGTCTTTCTGTGGCACCTTTCCTTTGCCATCCTTTAAATTCTTCTTGAGGGGTCTAGTTTTGAAGAGTCTTAAATGGGGAGACCTTAATGTCTGCTGCTGCTAACATCATAACCTGCATCCAGGTTTGTGTGGCAGCCCCTTTTTTCTGCTTGGTATGGCCTGTCATTCTCCTGTCTCTCTGATGTGTCCGCTTTACTGTGCCCTTTTACCTTGATCACAGCTACTTGTTCAGGCAACAAAACACATTCCAGATTTTTTACCCTTTCAGAGTTCTTAATAGGTTTCCCACTGGATGTAAGAAAAGACCTGACCTTCCAGATGGTACCATAGTAATGAGGAATACCAAAGGCATGGAATCCGTGTATATATTAGTAGTCTTAACATTTGCAATTTTACATGCTTCAGCAAGGGCCTTTAATTTAGCTTCTTGTGCTGACATGTGAGGGGGCAGAGGTCCAGCTTGCAGCACCTCATGCTCAGTTACAACTGCATACCAAGAAAAAAACTTTCCCTCAAAGCCAAACCTAGATCCATCTACAAAAAGCTCAAAATTGGTTAGTTAAGGGTTGGTCTCAAACGTGTGAAAATCCCACTATTTCCTGGGCCATAAGGGCCAAGCAGTCATGTGGCTCAAAATTTTCCAGACCCCCCTGACCTATTCCCTCCCTTTGCTCAAGAGGCAAAAGGGATCATGGATTAATGGTGATACAGCGGGCAAATGTGACATTAGACGGCATGAGTAAATAAGTAAGTGCAGATGTCTAGCTTGTGACAAATGCTGAGGCTGAACTTGGGTAAAGATGGCAGAAATATCATGTTGGGATAGAACAAACAAAGGAAAGGTCAGAACAATTTCAGCAGTGTGGTCCAAAAGTACCTGTGTCGCCATGAGAGCTATGACTCAAGACGGTGCCCCTTTTAACCACGATGTCTAATTTAGCTGAATAATAAGTGACAGCTCTTTGCTGTGTACCATGTGTTTGAGTAAGGACTGCAGTAGCATGTCCCTGCGTTTCAGTGCAATCAAGTCTGAAATGCTTGTTGTAATTGCCTCTGATGTTAAGCAAAAGGGTTCTGTTTTAAGAAAATCGTACAGAGGTTGTATCAAGATGGATGCATTAGGGATCCATGGCCTACAGTAGGATACAAGGCCAAGAAATGTGCATAATTGGCCAATATTAGGGGGTAGTGGGATGGCCTGTATAGCCTGAAAGAAGATGTTTAACTCCTGCTGATATACAATTTCCCAAAAAGTTATTGTGGTGCAGCAGAATTGTAACTTATCCTTCAAGGCTTTACACCCAGTTTTAGCAAAAAAACACAGCAGGCAAATGCTGGAGTCAATACATTATTGTTCAATAGGGCAACACAAAAGCAGGTCATCCATATATTGTAGTAGGGCTATATCAGAACCAGGGTCCCAGTCTCTGAGTACTGGAGTCATTGTTGCTGTATACATGTTAGGTGAATTTTGAGTCCCTTGCGGTAGAACAGTCCACGTATATTGATCACCCTCATGGGTAAAAGCAAACAGATATTGACTGTCTGGATGCAGGGGTAAAGAAAAGAAAGCATTTGCAAGGTCCACTATGGTAAACTGAGTACCCCTGCTTGGTATTTGTGACATAAGAATATGTGGGTTAGGAACAAATGGTGTATCCAGAACAGTTGCAGCAGTAATAGCATCTGCTTGTGTTGGGCTGAGTGGATATTGTCTTTTCATGGGTAAAGGTGCTCCTACCTTTAACTTGACCTCTACAGGAGGGATTGGTAACTTGCCCACATCCAAAGGTCTTGTGGACCAGAGGCACTGTGGGACTGTGGGTCAATAAATTCTGAAGGAAATTTGTATCTAGGGTGTTGACTAAATTGATACCCCAAATGTTCTCCCTGCAGGAAGCAACAATACATAGAGTATCCTATATCCTGTATATTGACTGGGGTGGTGGCAGTAATGGTGATTACAGAATGATATGGTCCTGGGGCCAAGAATATTGGTCTGGTTAAAGGGTCTTCAAAGGTGCGGGCGTCTGCTGTGTCTCATGCGGCGGAGACGGCTGGAGCGTCCACTTAATGTTTTGAATAACAGGGACTTGTCCTTTGGGTGGAAAGTCTTGTTCACGGAAGTCCCTCCCTAGTACGGTTTCCTTTGTTAATCTTTCTGTTTAGTGCCGTTGGGGGGGCGTACGGAAAAGATGATAATTACTCTTAGATTTTCCGTATAGCCTCCACAATGGCACTGGGATTTACCGCCATAATTATGTTGCTGTATTTTCTCTGATTATTGAAATTTTTCTGGATATGCTGTATTCTTTTCCCAGATAAAAAAAAAAAAAAAAAAAAAAAAAAAAACTTTTTCAGCATCATTCTCATTCCTTGATATTTACTGTAGAAGTTAAAGGGGAGGAGGCTTTTAAATCTTTGTTCTCCATGTTGTTTCCTGTCCCTAGGAGGTGGGGTACCCTCCTGTTTAGTGCTGTTGTGGAGGCTATATGGAAAATCCAATTACCAGTAAGAGTAATTATCATCTTTCCTGGCTGCAGAGAGCCTGTATAGTGGTGTAGAACACTGTGCCTTGCAGTAACATGAATAGGGAGTGTTGTGGTCGTGAAACAATACTGTGAGTCAATATGACACACAGATGACAGTCGTCGCTCTAAGATTCACTGCAAACTTCACTTATTTGGGCAGTTAGGAGGCCATAAAGAACCGTGCAGGGACCCAAGTTCCTACTATAGCGTGAAAGAGCTCAATCCTTTTACATGGTCGTCAGCTGATTCCACATAAATTTCTACAGAACCTGTTCTATTAAACGCTTATACAAGTAGAGCCCCCCTAACAGAGTAGAGAGAGTATCAGCTAGAGATGAGCGAATCTATTCGCTGCTTCGTAGATTCGTATCGAATCTTGGAAATTTTCAGCTGCGAAGCGAATCCGAATTTCTTTGGATTCACTTCGTATTATTCGTAAATCTTCGCAAAATTTAACATGCTAACGATACGTATGAAACGTAAGAAACATACGCATTCTGCGTGAGGCGGGACAGTGACGATACGCCCACACAAGAGCGGGAAAGTGAAGATACGCCCCCCTCAGAACTGGAAAAAAACAGCACGGCCCACGGGATCTAACTGTTTTGCACGTATAGGGAGTGCAGACTTTTCCCTCAGTACTCCACCCTCCTCTGAAGTCTATACCAGTTTAGACCAGCGCTGACCTCAGAGCAAGAGGCAAGCATCATGGCTAAAAAACAGCTGCGCCCAAATTGGAACAGAATGTATTTTGGGGACGAGTTCCCTGAACTCTGCCAGAGAAACCCAGCTTCAGTGCCTGTGTCTTCCTTACCACCTGCTGAGGTTGCTGTTGCTGCGACACGTGAGGCAGCTGGAGCGTCTGCTGTGGATCGTGCGGCTAGAACGTCTGCTGTGGCTCGTGCGGCTGGGGTGTCTGCTGTGTCTCGTGCGGCGGAGACGGCTGGAGCGTCCACTTCGCCGCCCAGGAGGAGATCCACCCCTTCCATACACCAGAACCCAATTTTTCCACCATCTGTGACGGCGCATGCACAGGCCCTCTGGGACTCTAAAACCTCAGTGGAGGACTGGGTCATCCAGGATCTCGACCACCCTAGGCCGGGAGATCCTTCCATTGGGAGAGGGTCTGGCTTCCTGCAGGATGACGAGGATGGAAAGGCATATTTTGTGGGCCGCAGGTCGGTGAAACGGCCGTACCTGCCACAACATCGTCATCGCCTGTACGTGGGGGATCAGGTGGAGTACACCCCCATGGCATCCCTGAAAGGCTCCTTTGCGACCGGAGTTACCCTCCTTTCAAAGCCTCTGGTGCCTACAACGGAACCAGAAGTGTGGCCGGATGAACCACCAGGTCCAGGACGCTTGCACTGCCTGCAGGAGTTCCCAGATGGCGTCCTCCGGTTCAGGGAAAAGCCTCAGCCGGAGCCTCTGATTCCTGGACTGCCAGCACCACTACCACAATCCTTACAGCTGGCTCAGCTGACCACGTTATCGTTGAAGCCAGCAGTAGCCGGGGAAGCTGGGGCTTCTTTTCTCGATGCAACCTTTCCGGAACCGCTGCAGCCGGAAGTCCATACCCCTGCTGTCCCGGCAGGAGGATCCGAAAAAGCGAAAATGGCTGCAGCGCTCGCCAGCGTCACCACCACCCGGACCCGGTAAAGTCCAACTTCAGGAAGAAGAGGGCACTGGAGTTCCACCACCGCAGCAAGCATGGCCTACAAGAGGCAGGAGCATCCTCTGAAGAGCTTCAGCAGCAGCTCGAGCGAGGAGGACTTCAGGTCCCTCATCTGAGAAACCCAATTACTGGCAGTGTCAAGGACACGGCAGGAGGACCTATGGGAGCCACACCATGGACTGGACCTGATGGGTGAGATGCTAGTTGGCAGTTGTTTAGTTTGTGTTGCCCCCGTTTGACTCTCACCCAGATGGCATGGCTGTCAGGACTCCCCCCATTCTGCAGAAAATTCCCTGTTGCGCCGAAGTGTGCCTATTTTCCTTTTTACCCCCTTCTCAGGTTATTTGGGAGCCCCCTTGGCAAAAAGGGTTGTCTATGTGTTGCTTTTTAATGTAATGTATTTCCCCGTTTGACTCTCACCCAGCTGGAGTGGACATGGCTGTAAGTCAGGACTCCCCCCATTCTGCAGAAAGGTCCCAGTTGCGCCTAAGCGCACCTATTTTCCTTTTTAACCCCTTCTCAGGTTATTTGGGAGCCCCCTTTGCAAAAAGGGTTCTCTATTTGCTGCTGTTCTTTATTATCCATGTGGATTACACATTACCTGTTTGGATTACAATTTTACCTCACGTGGATTACAATTGAATTTTGGAATATGTGTTCCAGACAGACAGTGTTTTATCATGCCAACTAGGAGCCAAAAGGAGAGACTCAAACGTATATCTCAGCCTTTTATGCTTGCAAATGTGAAATTGATTGCACTAAAATGTTTGCATACTTATGTCTTTGCTGTATTTTAGCTACACTGTTTTTAATGGTACATCACTTTAGCCCATTGTGTGCATTCTTTTTCTGGTACTGCAATGTGTCCTATTATGCACTTATTGTACAGTGTTTTTAGTAAATTATTCACTTATTGACAGCTAGCAGCAGTGAGCACCTTATTTTTCTAGTTCATATGGACTGCCTCTAAAGACTGTATGCCGCGGCCTAGCCTCGTGCGTATGACGCATTCGCGTGTCAATAGTACGCTAAGGATTCGTACGCACTTTTGTACGCTAATGCTTATGTATTGCGTACTTTTAACTACGCTGACTGTATGTACGTAATTTGGGCAGGAATGTTTGCAAAAAAAGGTTTTTTTTAACGTAGATTCGACAAATAAGTTTGTTTAAATAAGAATCTTGTCAGAAATTCGGCAAATATTCGGCGAAGCAAATTTTGAATGATTCGCTCATCTCTAGTGTCAGCAGTAAGTTTGTGTCACTGATTATTTTGCCCTCCCTTTGATCCATTAGAACAATAACCTTTAAAAAAACTGATCCTTTCTGTTGAGCTTTCGCCTTCATTCGGTCAGCATTTGGTCAGTAATCCATTCGTATTGCTAAAGCCAAAAAAACAGGAGTGGATCCAAATGACAGATGATACATGAATAAAATATTTGCATGTCTTCTGTGTTTTGTACCCACTCCTGCTTTTGGCTACAAATCATAAATCAATTCTGATGCAAAATAGGGACCGTGTCATATGGGCCTGCTGCTACATAGACAGGATCCATTGTGCGTCTCATTTTTCCTTCCTTCTGACAGATCAGAAGGAGGGTCAAATAAATGATGATAATCACCTGGCCAAAAGGGCAAAATAGTGGCCCAGTCATGGAGTGGGGAGGAAGTTCACACAGTGACCCAGTGACAGAGTGGTGTTGTGGCAGCAGCATGAGGAGACCAAAAAATGACCCAGTGACAGTGGGGAGGTGGCACTAGCATAAGGAGACCACAGAGTGGTGAGGTGGCAGCAGCATGAGGAGACCACAGAGTGGTGAGGTGGCAGCAGCATGAGGAGACCACAGAGTGTGAGGTGGCATCAGCATTAGGAGACCAAAGAGTGGTCCTGTAACATAGTGGTGAGGTGGTGGCAGCATGAGGAGACCACAGAGTCGCCCTGTAACAGTGGTGAGGTAGCAGTAGCATGAGGAGACCATAGAGTGGTGAGGTGGCAGCAGCATGAGGAGACCACAGAAGGGAGAGGTGGGGGCAATATTAATACCAGCTGAAGATGGTGGCTGTCAGTAGGATCACCTGGAAGCAGGTGTGGCATCAGGCGCGTGGCAACATCAGAATAGTAGCTGAAGCAAGTAGCCAGAAAAAACAGGTATCTTTTGACATAGTGTAGGTGTGGCACCATGGATGATCTAGTCTGAGGCATAGGGCACTGGTGTTTGAAAATCCTGGCTGATCCACACCTAATTCATCTTCACAAAGGTCAGTTTATCCACATTTTGGGTGGACAGGCGAGTTCTCCTTGGGGTAACTATGGCCCCTGCCGGCCAAAACACCCGCTCTGATGCCACACTGCAGGCCGGGCAGGAAAGCTTGTCCAGGGCAAACTGGGCCAGTTGCGGCCACAAATCAAGTTTTGCTGCCCAGTAGTCCAGGGGATATTCGATGTGGGGTGGCAGGGTACACTCCAAGTATGGCACAACCTGCTTGTTCAGGTTCTGCTCTATGTCTAGCTGCTGGTGAGTAGTTTCTTCAGTAGGTGGGTGAAGAAAACTGCTCATCAGCGACTCTAGACTTAAGTTGCTAGTGATGAAGCTGGTACTGCAACCCTTCCAAACAGCCATGGCAGTGGAACATGAGAGCAGAGGGACCTGCATGAGGATGGGTGACGGAGCTCATAGGCAGTGGCCCACTGGCTACATAGAATGTCTTGATAGTAGATCAGTTTGTTTTCCCTCTTAGCGGGTGTGAAAAAGGCCCCCATTGTGGACTGGTAGCAAGGGTCTAACATGGTGGAGAGGAGAGCCAGTAGTCATCTCTCTGTCGAATGGTGACAATTTGGCTGTCACTACGCCAGCAAGTGAGCATGCATTGGGCCATTTGCGCAAGTGACTCTGAGGGACTCCCTGCCTCCATCTCCACTGCATACTGCCACAGTGTGTCTGGGTCCTCTGCCTCATCCTCCTCATTGCCCTCTAGCTCCTCTGGCTGCTTCTGCTGCTCCTCCATTTCTGTCACCCATTTCTCTACACATGGCTTGTCCTCGAATTTCCTCCTCTTCCTCTTCTAGTTCAGCCCCCACAGGGTTTATGTGGCCGTGAGATGTAGTCGCCACGTCTCTTGTCCCCTGGCCAGCCAGATGTAGCAGCATTTGCTCCAGGACATGAATCAGTGTAATGATGCTGTTCATCCCATAGTCCTGGCGACTAACAAATAAAGTGGCCTCCTCAAAGGGCTGGAGAAAATGGCAGGTGTCACACATGAGCTGCCTCTGGCTAACATCGAAGTTTCACAGGGGAGTACCTCCGTCCGCCTGTGTCATCAAGAAATCCTTTATGGCCTTTCTCTGTTCATATAATCGGTCCAACATATGGAGTGTGGAATTCCAACTAGTGGAAACGTTGCATATCAGCCTATGTTGGGGGACGCCGTTCTGCCACTGCAGCTCAAGGAGGGTGTGGTTTCCGGTGTATGAGTGGCTGAAGTTCATGCAAAGTTTCCTGGCCATTTTCAGGATGTATTACAGATGGGTTGAAGATTTCAGGAACCACTTGACAACCATATTGAACACGTGCCCTGTTCTTCCCAGTTGTCTGCCACCATGGTTCTGATTTTGAGTTGTTGCAGAGAAAGGATTCGATTTCTTGATGAAAGACGCAGAGCAGTTGCTCCCCTGTCTGACTCCGTTCGCCCAGGCAAACTAGGGGTAGAACAGCGTAACACTGCCAGGCCCTGCACATGTGGTATGCTGGAGGAGCACTGTGAATTGTCCCTGTGGTTGAGGATGAAGAGACAGAGGTGGACATTGTCGCAGGACCAATGGCGTGAGAACGTGGAGGTGGAAGCTGCATCACCTGGACAAGTTGCTGGTGTGACTAAGCTGGAAATAAATTTACCTAGTGGGCCGCAAAGGATATATATTGTCCTTGACTATAATTATAGCTCCACACGTCGCACTTCCGTGCACTTTGGCAGACACCGATAGGTTTAAGGACTGGCCCACCTTCTGTTCTACATATGTATGCAGGGCTGGTACTGCCTTTTTCGCAAAGAAATGACAGCTTGGGACCCCACCTCGGCTAGGCACAAGCCATCAGCTCTTGAAAGGTGCAGAGTCCAATACTTGGAAAGGGAGGGACAACAGCACCAGCAACTTGGCCAGGAGCACGTTTAGCTTCTGCACAGTTGGATGAGTTAACGCATACTGTAGTCTCTTGTCAATTGCTTCAGTGATCGTTTGTTGACAGAATGACTGACGAGGAGTAGGAGGAACAGGAGCATCAGGACCAGCAGATGATGGGAAGGACAGACAGCTTCCTTCGGCTGAGGTGGTGGAGCCTTGACTGCATAAAATTGGTTGTGTGTCACTGGGTGATGTAGCAGTTGCTGCAGCAGGCTGGACCACCATATTGGAGCCACGGTTCTCCAAGGCCACTTTATGGTGACGCTGCATGTGTTGACACAGGGCCGTGGTGTCTACATTGGCACCCTGGCCACACTTCTCCTTCTGCCCACAAATTTGGAAAATGGCCATGTTCACCTCCTCCAGCGGACTAACAAAAAATTGCCACACCGCTGAGTGTTGAATTTTCCCCCAACACTCCACACTGACTGCCTGCTACCATTGCCTCGGTGAACCCCTGCACCGCTACTTTCCAGGCAGGTAGACCTCCGCAAAGCGGGCGGTCTACCCCAGGCACTTTTGACTTCTGACCTCACACTGCTGCCACCCTGCTGGCACAGCCGCTTCTGCACACAAGAGCTGCCACCCTCTTCTGCTGATGATGATTATGAAGCCCATAATTCACCCAGCTCCAAAGTATGACCGGCTACATCATTATCAGCTACTGTCTGCACATCACTGATGTCCCCCTCAACAGTCTCAGGGCCTGGAGTCTGACCGCCCGCAACACCTGCTCCAACTTGACTCTCCTGATAACTACTTGCCTGCCTACCGGAAGAAGCAGCAAATGTCTCCTCCAGATCTTCCAGATCTTGGCTGGGCAGTAGCTGCTGACTGTCCTCTAGTAGCTCGTCCTTGCTGAAAAGTAGAGCGGAGCTTTCGGCATATAATACTTCTTGCGCTGAGGTAACTGAAAATGACAGAGGCAAGTTGGGGGCACAGGGCCAGCTCCTGGGCCATGCTAACTAAGCGTTGTGTCAGAGGAACTCATGACTCTTGGCTGGGGGTGTATAAAGTCACTTGTGATGAAGTCAAAGACTGAGTCAACCATTCAAGCACTGCTGGGTTGCTGGTCAAGACACGGCCTTTAGATGACACTGGGAGCTCAGGCCTCTCGCGATTCCTGCTGCCACCCACCTTCTTCTGCTGCCTGCGACAGAAACATTTTGGCCACTGCCCGTTCCCTTTGAAGGGCCTGTCATCTGACTGTCTGACATACTGTATAATAAAATAATTAAATTAAAATAATAACCCCCAAAGAAGGCTGTAGTACAATTATACTTCACCCACTGAATGGCAATTAAGATATATATTTTTTCTGATTAATAAACTCCCCCCCCAAATAAAATAACAACTACAATTCACCGCAGAACAGATAATAGAAAGTAGTTTTTTTGCCCTTCAATACACTCCGTAAATGGCTGTAGTAGGAACGACAGCAGAACGACAATTAAGACGTGTTCTTTTTCCTATTAATGCACCCCAAAAAAAGAAATATAACAATCACAATTCACCGCAGAGCGGCTAATCAGACGTATGTGTATTTCCTTTTAATACAACCCATAAATGGCTCTAGTACAATGTAACTGCACTGCCAAACGGCAATTACAAGCAAGTAACAAGCAAGGTTTGCTGGAATTACTGAGCTATCATATAGTGCAAACAACTTAAAAGCAGCAGTATAACTGCAATTTGGATCCCCAATTAGTGCAGCAAGGTGTAATAGAATCCCTCCTATTACCCAGGCTGTACACTCTCCTAATGTACCCTGTTCTCCGTTTATAGTGTAGATGATGCCTCCCCATGCTTTCTATACAACTTGAATAATGTTTCCTTGAACTTGTAAATAGTTTTTTTCAGCACAATGAAGTCTTTCCTAGCACTATCACTAGTGCCTGCTGACATCTCTCTCTGCACTAAGCACACTGGAAGATGGCAGAATCCAAGATGGCTGATGTTATTTATAGGTCTGTGACATCTCAGGGCTGGCTGCTGATCGGCTCCATGCATGGCATAGTGCAGCATCCATTTTAGGAAAAAATGCGATTCATTAGTCTTCTGTTCATAGTTTTTCTGTGGCACCTTTCCTTTGCCATCCTTCAAATTCTTCTTGAGGGGGCCTGGTTTTGAAGAGTCTTAAATGGGGAGACCTTAATGTCTGCTGGGGCTAACATCATAACCTGCATCCAGGTCTCTCTGATGTGTCTGCTTTACTGTGCCCTTTTACCTTGATCACAGCTACTTGTTCAGGCAACAAAAGACATTCCAGATATTTTTATAGGTTTCCAACTGGATGTAAGAAAAGATTTGTCCTTCCAGATGGTACCATAGTAATGAACAATACCAAATACATATCTGGAATCCATGTATATATTATTAGTCTTACCATCTGCAATCTTACATGCTTCAGCTAGGGCCTTTAATTCAGCTTCTTGTGCTGACATGTGAGAGGGCAGAGGTCCAGCTTGCAGCACCTCATGCTCAGTTACAACTGCATACCAAGAATAAAACTTTCCCTCAAAGCCATACCTAGATCCATCCACAAAAAGCTCAAAATCAGTTAGTTAAGGGTTGGTCTCAAATGTGTGAAAATCCCATTCCTGGGCCATAAGGTCCAAGCAGTCATGTCTTTCAAAATTTTTCTAACCCCCCTGACCTATTCTCTCCCTTTGCTCAAGAGGCAAAAGGGATCATGGATTAATGGTGGTAGAGCGGGCAAATGTGACATTAGACGGCATGAATAAATAAGTAAGTGCAGATGTCTAGCTTGTGACAAATGCTGAGGCTGAACATGGGTAAGGATGGCAATAATATCATGTTGGGATAGAACAAACAAAGTCAAGGTCAGAACAATTTCAGCACTGAGGTCCAAAAGTACCTGTATCACCATGAGAGCTCTTTGCTGTGTACCATCTGTTTGAGTAAGGACTGCAGTAGCATGTCCCTGTGTTTCAGTGCATACAAGTCTGAAATGCTTGTAATTTGGCAGATCAAGTGCGGTGAGCTAACAACCTATTGTTTTAGGGTATCGAAATTGTCACTTGCCTGTGATGTTAAGCAAAAGGGTTCTGTTTTAAGACAATCGTACAGAGGTTGCATCAAGTTGGTGCATTAGAGATCCATGGCTTACAGTAAGATACAAGGCCAAGAAATGTAGTGGGTAGTGGGATGGCCTGTATAGGCTTCATCCTATCTGGAAGAAGATGTTTAACCCCTGCTGATATACAATGTCCCAAAAAGTTATTGTGGTGCTGGAGAATTGTAACTTATCCTTCAAGGCTTTACACCCAGTTTTAGCAAGAAAACAAAACAGGGAAATGTTGGAGTCAATACATTGTTGTTCAATAGGGCAACACAAAAGCAGGACATCCATATATTGTAGTAGGGCTATATCAGAACCAGGGTCCCAGTCTCTGAGTATTGGAGTCGTTGTTGCTGTATACATGTTAGGTGAATTTTGAGTCCCTTGCGGTAGAACAGTCCACATATATTGATTACCCTCATGGGTAAAAGCAAACAGATATTGACTGTCTGGATGCAGGGGTAAAGAAAAGAAAGCATTTGCAAGGTCCACTATGGTAAACTGAGTACCCCTGCTGGGTATTTGTGACATAAGAATATGTGGGTTAGGAACAAATGGTGTATCCAGAACACTTGCAGCAGTAATAGCATCTGCTTGAGCTTGACCTCTACAGGAGGGATTGGTAACTTGCCCACATCCGTAGGTCTTGTGGACCAGAGGCACTGTGGGACTTGAGTCAATATATACTTAAGGAAATTTGTATCTAGGGTGTTAACTAAATTGATACCCCAAATGTTCTCCCTGCTGGAAACAATAACACATAGGGTATCTTCTCCTATTTCCCCACACAGGGTGACAGTGCCATCTTCATTATATTGTATGTTGGCCTGGATTTCCTTCAACACCTCCGCTCCTAGTATATTGACTGGGGTGGTGGCAGTAACTACCACCTTAGTGATTACAGAATGATGTTGTCCTGGGGAATATTGGTCTGGTTAAAGGGTCTTCAAAGGTGGTGCCACCTGTACCAACACAGGCTAAAGTTCCTGAAGGTTTGACCCCTGGATCTACGTTTTGAGTCTACCAACAATATATTTTTAAGGGGATTTACAGGAGTGCCTGATCTTCATGCCTGATCTGGAGGAAGTAGGTCAGTTCCCTGTCAGGGGCTTGAATCCCCTCAGATTCTCTGGGTCTGGGAAGGGGCCTTCTTTTAGGGGCTCTATAGTTCTTTTTTATATGTCCTGGCCTGCCACGTTTTAGCATGTGAATTGTCTACCGGTGTTATAATACGGGTTAATACCTGCTATCTGTCTTCTTGGTTTGAAATCTAACAGAGCTGAACCCGGACATACCCTTAATTTCACCCAGGCCGCCCACCTGATGTTAACATCAGAGCATCCTATCCTTCGATGCCCTCCTTTGCCCTGCGCTAATTAGTGCAGGGCAAAGGCATTTAGCCTGGTTCCGGTGACAAACCGGGCTCTGCCGGGTGGAGGCTTCCACCCAGCAGTGAGCCCGGTGACGTCACCGGCGCTGATGGGCGGGCTTTAGAGCTGCCCTAGCCAGTAAAACAGCCAGGGAAGCGCTAAAGCTGGCCCATTACAGCCGGTGACGTCACCAAACACACTGCCGGGCAGAAGCTTCCGCCGGGCAGTCTGTTATGTAAACAGAAAAGCCCTTGCCCTGCGCGATCCAGCTCAGGGCAAGGGAGGGCATTGGAGCATGAGATGCTCCGATGCTAACATCAGGTGTGCTGCCTGGGTGAACATAAGGTAGCTGGGTCAGTTGTCCTCCATTAAGGTCTGGACTTCTGCACTGCCTCTGATCTGCCCATCTAATCCTTCCATGAAAGCAGATGCTAGGATTCTCTGATGCATTTTGTTATCTATTTCAAACCCATATCCTTCCAGGCAGTGTTTTCCACATTCTCCCCCAGTCCCTGTATCATATCTGATAAATTAAGAGATAATTCACTGTCTCTTTTCTTTGCCCACCTTTCAAACTGATTTACATAATTTTCTCCTGAGTTTCTGGTTTCTAAATAATCCCTCTCCGGAACTTCACATTCTGGAGCTAAACTCCCTAGCATTGTATTTGTTGGATACCCCATTGTGGCTTCTACTAGATTATGCATGTCTTCCCATGTTGCCCCATACGTAGTCTGAATTTGTGACAAAGTTTTGAGAAAAGACATAGGTCTGCTCTCAGGGTTTGGAAAAGTCTTAAGCAGATGCATCATGTGGTGACCAGGGCTTGTACATTTGATATTGTCTTGTGGCAGATTCAGTGGGATGGACCATTTTACGTACTGTACCTAAGGAATCTGCCATTAATCCTTTCAACTCCGGGCCTGTTTTCACCTTCCTGAACAGGACATTTTTTGCAAATCTGACATGTGTCACTTTATGTGGTAATAACTTTGGAACGCTTTTACTTATCCAGGCCATTCTGAGATTGTTTTCTCGTCACATATTGTGCTTCACAACAGTAGTAAATTTGTGGCAAAATATTTCATTTTTATTTATAAAAAAAACAAATTTACCAAAAATTTGGAAAAATTTCCAAATTTCAATTTCTCTACTTTCAAAATACATAGTAATACCTCCAAAAACAGGTACTATTTTACATTCCACATATGTCTACTTTATGTTGGCATCATTTTATAAATGTCATTTTACTTTTTTTAGGACGTTAGAAGGCTTAGAAGTTAAGAAGCCATTTTTCAAATTTTCAACAAAATTTCCCAAACCATTTTTTTAAGCAATAATTCAGATATAAAGTGATTTTGAGGGGTTTACATAATGGAAACCACCCATAAATGATTTTAGAAACTACACCCCTCAAGTTTAAAAAACTGATGTTACAAACTTTGTTAACCCTTGAGGTGTTCCACAAGAATTAAAGGAAAATGGAGGTGAAATTTCAAAATGTCACTTTTTTGGTAGATTATTACATAGTAACATAGTTTATAAGGCTGAAAAAAGACATCTGTCCATCCAATTCGACCTGTTTTCCTGCAAGTTGATCCAGAGGAAGGCAAAAAAAAAAACCCCTGTGAGGTAGAAGCCAATATTCCTCACTTTAGGGGAAAAAATTCCTTCTCGACTCCAATCAGGCAATCAGAATTACTCCCTGGATCAACGACCCCTCTCTAGTAACTATAACCTGTGATATTATTACCCTCCAGAAATACATCCAGACCTCTCTTGAACTCTTTTAGTGAACTTACCATCACCACCTCCTCAGGGAGAGAGTTCCATAGTCTCACTGCTCTTACCGTAAAGAATCCTCTTCTATGTTTGTGTACAAACCTTCTTTCCTCCAGGCGCAGAGGATGTCCCCTCATCACAGTCACAGTCCTGGGGTAAATAGATGATGGGAGAGATCTCTGTACTGACCTCTGATATATTTATACATAGTTATTAGATCTTCCCTCAGTCGTCTTTTATCTAAAGTAAAAAACCCTAATTTTGATAATCTTTCTGGGTACTGTAGTCCACCCATTCTAGTTATGACTTTAGTTGCCCTCCTCTGAACCCTCTCCAGCTCTGCTATGTCTGCCTTGTTCACAGGAGCCCAGAACTGTACACAGTACTCCATGTGTGGTCCGACTAGTGATTTGTAAAGTGGCAGGACTATGTTCTCATCACGGGCATCTATGCCTCTTTTGATGCAACCCATTATCTTATTGGACTTGGCAGCAGCTGTCTGACACTGGTTTCTACAGCTTAGTTTGCTGTTGACTAAAATTCCTAGGTCCTTTTCCATGTCAGAGTTACCCAATGTTTTACCATTTAGTATGTACTGGTGACTTGCATTATTCCTTCCTATGTGCATAACCTTATATTTGTCAGTGTTAAACCTCATCTGCCACTTCTCTGCCCAGGCCTCCAATCTATCCAGATCCATCTGTAGCAGTGTACTGTCATCTTCTGTGTTAATTACGTTACACAGTTTAGTGTCATCTGCAAAAATTGATATTTTACTGTGCAAGCCTTCTACAAGATCATTTGTTTTCTATCACTGAGCCAGTTACTTACCCACATACTGACATTTTCTCCCAGGCCAAGCATTCTCATTTTATATACTAACCTTTTATGTGGTACCGTGTCAAAAGCTTTTGAGAAGTTAATGTTAATTCATGTTAATATTTTTTTTCTTGCAAAACAGCAAGGGTTAACAGCAAACTAAACCTCAATATACATTGCTCTGATTCTGCAGTTTACATAAATACCCCATATGTGGTGTTAAACGCCTCTATGGGTTTGTGGCAGTGGTCAGAGAGAAAGGAGCGCCATACGGATTTTGGAGGCAGATTTTGCTAGAATGGTTTTTAGGCACCATTTTGTAATTGAGAGACCCTGACGTACCCCTACAGTGGAAACCCTCAAAAAGTGACCCCATTTTGGAAACTACACCCTTCAAAGAATATATTAAGGGGGGTACTGGCAACTTTGACCCCCTTTTACGGAATTTACGGAATTTGGAAACACTTGGCTTCCAATAAAATGTTGCTTTAGCCCCAAATTTTTCATTTTCACAAGGGGTATCAGGAGAAAAGCACCCCATAGTTTGTTCCCTATTTTCTCCTGAATATGGAAACACCCCATATGTGGTGGTAAACTGCTGTGGGGGCACATGGCAGGACTCAGAACAGAAGGAGCGCCATATGGATTTTGCAGCACAGATTTTGATGGATTGGTTTGCAGGAGCCATAGATTTTTTTTTTGTTATTGTCTTATGTGGGGGCTCATTTTTTCTGGGATGAGGTGATGTTTTTATTGGTACCATTTTGGGGTACATAAGACTTAGTATTACACTTTTTGTGAGTCAAGTTAAAAAAAAAATACCTGTTTTGGCGTAGTATTTTTTAATTTTTTTTTTACAGAATTCACCTGAGGGGAGAAATCATGTGATATTTTTATAGAGCAGGTTGTTATGGATGCAGGGATACCCAATATGTCTACCATTTTTATTTTTGTTAAATTTTACACATTAGATTTATTTTGAAACAGAATTAAATCTTTTTTTTGTTGCCATTTTCTGAGAGCCATATTTTTTTTATTTTTTGGGCGATTGTCTTAGGTAGGGTCTAAATTTCTGCGGGACGAGATGACGGTTTGATTGGTACCATTTTGGGGTAAATACGCCTTTTTGATCGCATGGTATTACACTTTTTGTGAGGCAAAGTGAAAAGCAATGGCTGTTTTGGCATAGTTTTTTAAAAATTTTTACAGCATTCACCGGCGGGGCTATATCATGTAATATTTTTATAGAGCAGGTTGTTACGGACATGGCGATACCCAATATGTCTAACATTTTTATTTTTGTTAAGTTTTAAACATTAGATGCATTTTTGAACAAAATAAAATATTTTTTTGTGTTGCCATTTTCTGAGAGCCATATTTTTTTTATTTTTTTGGCGATTGTCTCAGGTAGGGTCTCATTTTTGTGGGACAAGATGACGGTTTGATTGGTACTATTTTGGGGTCAATATGCCTTTTTGATCGCCTGCTATTACACTTTTTGTGAGGATAGGTGACCAATAAATGGCTGTTTCGGCATAGTGTTTTTAAAAATTTTTTACAGCATTCACCTGAGGGGGGATATAATGTGATATTTTTGTAGAGCAGGTTGTTACGGACGTGGCGATACCCAATATGTCTAACATTTTTATTTTTGTTAAATTTTACACATTAGATTTGTTTTTGAACAGAATAAAATCTTTTTTTGTGTTGCTATTTTCTAAGAGCCATATTTTTTTTTTACTTTTTGGGCGATTGTCTCAGGTAGGGTCTAAATTTCTGCGGGATGAGATGACGGTTTGATTGGTACCATTTTGGGGTAAATACGCCTTTTTATCACGTGGTATTACACTTTTTGTGAGGCAAGATGAAGTGTGAAATGTCACTTTAAATTCCTTGCAATGAACAGCCAGCAACACTTGTGGCCTGACACAAACAGAAGCCCTAACTACAGGCCTGGTCTCAGTCTCTAGAATTTTAGGCGCCAACTGTAATGAGGTGCGTGCACGATCTTACTAAGGTGGGTGTGCTCTACATCCACTGGTGACTGTGAACTGAACAAATGCCTCTCCAACAAGAAAGCGGTACAGCAGTGTATGTTGCTTTCCTCCTCCGCTCTCATCAGTGTTCTTGGAAGCAATCCTCGTTCTTCTAGACAGGATCGGGGTCTTGGATACAATTGGCTTCACTTAGCTGCAGCTCTGGTCACTGAGGGATGCCCCCACACCTGTATGTCAACTGATCCTCTGCTCACACTATTCCTCAGTATCATCTTCCTCTAAGATGGCTGTTCCCTTCCTTTCGCTCCAGGCTTTTGTAACTCCACCTCTCATGAATATGGAACAATATGCAGTCTGTAGCTGTGTTTAGGAAACAGCGGCATCTTGAGGCTAAACAGTAGAATGTCAGTCCAGATATTTTACTTAATTTACACAGTGTTCAGACAATAAGAGCTGTTTTTCCATCTCACATACAGAGGGGGAAAGGCATCCATCTGTCACTATGTAATGCTCAGAGTGTAACGTCTGATTTCCACAAATCATGGCTGAAGGCTAGTGTTCTTAAACAAGGGCTGTTCGATCACTCTGTATCTTCGGGGCTTGTCTGCTACCATAACCACACAAACACAAAATTACATGATAACCCTAAGCTCTAAGGGATAAAACAGAGTTCTTATTATGGACCGATACCAAAAAGGAAAAAAGTTATCCCCTTTTACCTTTCACCATTACCCAACATCAGAAGAGAAAGAACAAGAAAGGGACAGATTGTAAGAATAAAGTTTCTTTCCTTTGCTGCCTCTTAATAGTTGCTGTACGTTCTGGTTCCTATCATCCTCCACGAGTTCTATTGGACCGGTCCCTGTTGGGCACCAAATTGTTATCAAACCTTAAAGGGGTTGTCCGGGTTTTTTTTTTTTTTTAAACCCAAAACACCATGTCTTGCTGTTTTAAGGTCCCTGTATTGTTTCGGCTCTGTGTATCACTCCTCCAGAGCTCCCAGGGTCCTCTATCGATTGTTTACATTTGTGTTCATGTGTTAGGTAACTTCCTGTCGCACTGGCTTGTGTGTCCCAGCAGAGGGCAGCATTGTGTCTGTCATGCTCCTCATGTGCTGTCAGTCATGTTCCTCACCACTCCGCCCTATGTACGTCCCCCTCATTTATATTCCGCCTCCTGGATCTATTATCCCTGTTCAATATTCCTCCCCCTTATTAGTTTCTCCTCCCACCCTATTATACGCCTCCTCGCTCTGTCCCTCCCTTCTTCCATACGCTCTGTGCTTACATTGCACCCAGTCAAGTGAGGGAGTGATCATTTGCAGAGACACAGGGGTGCTTCATTTACTTGTAATGGTATAACTTTGGTTACTGATTTTTCTCAAAATGTCAGCAGTCTGGAGGCGCAGTTGTCAGCAGTCGGGAGGCGCAGTTGTCAGCAGTCGGGAGGCGCAGTTGTCAGCAGTCGGGAGGCGCAGTTGTCAGCAGTCGGGAGGCGCAGTTGTCAGCAGTCGGGAGGCGCAGTTGTCAGCAGTCTGGTGGTGTAGTACGGTCCTGGTGCTCATAAATTTTTAATTTTAGGGGGTTTTAAATTGCATTTACTTTGTATTTAAAAAAGATAACCCCAATCAAATAGAAAAGACACATTTTTTGATAACCCAAAAAAATTTATTTGGTACACCTGAAACACACACAAAAAAGAGCAAAATGCAAGAATATCATATTATAAATCTTGTCCAGGTTCGAACCTGAACCACCCCAAAAAAAAAAAAAAAAAAAAATCTTTACACACAGGCAAACCCCCTTGGTAACAGCAACACATGAAAGTATTTCACAATGTAATACTCTCCTTTGCACTCTTATAAAACACGCAGGGCAAATGCATTTGTTGCAGTTCCGGGGATGTAATGGGCTGTCCTTTGCCTTTTCAGACAGTAACGCTGTACAGCAGTGAGCTAGCTGATGTCACAGTCACTGATGGGCGGTGTCTAGCGCTGCCGTAGAAAGGAAAACGGCTAGCTCACTAAAAAAGCTGGCCCATTATATCCGGCTAACATCAACGAATACACCATTTGCCAGAAGCCTCCAACAGGCAGTGTATTATTTTACATTACAGAGCCCTTGCCATGTGCGTTCTGGAGCAGTGCAAGTGAGAGCATGGAAGCATGCTAACATTATGGACGCAGTCCGGTTGAAAATATGTGTGTGTTCCAATCTGAACCCTGACAACCCCTTGACAAGCCTTTGATATTTACAAAGGGTACATAATATAAATCAACCTTGAAACGGCTTTGATGTTGTTGGATCAAATCTTTGCGATCGGGTTTTGGTACTGAAGCAATGTTGCCTGGTAGTTCTGGTGCTTTTGGAATCCAAGAATGGACTATTTTTTTTTGTAAAACACCCAAGATATCTTCCATTATATCAAACATGAATTCCTGGGATGTGGGCTCATAAATAGTCTTTACCACCCAAGCCTTTCGACTTTTGGAAAACTCGACACGATGTCGATAACTGCCTTCTGGGTCACTAGTTGAAGAGTTCTTTTTCACAACTGCTCGGACTCTTTCTACATTTCGGTTGTGATCCAGTGCTGCTTGTTGGGTACGCGCAATCATGGCATCAATGTAGTAATGAATTCTTTTGGGACGATATTTGAGGCATAGACTGTGGTATATTTCCAGTTCACCAGTATGACAAAAGCTTGTTAAAGAAGGCTTTAATACAATGTCCCTAAGGAGATCCATAGCTGGTGAATCGACAGTGAGCCATTTGGTGCTATTATTTTGTTCTTCCGTTAGGGGACTGTGAGAGCAAGATGGAAAATCTTGTGGTTCAGTCCATTCATGTACATTGGTAACATGATTCAATAAAGAATTCCATCTCATCACAAGCTGGTCACCATCCTCCCCACAAGTTTTTGCTGACCACCACATATGGTTCTTCACCGCTTGTACCCAATGTGCTAAGATGGCTCCGCTTCGGGTCTTTGAGGCACCAAGCACCTTATTACCAACTGATTTAGCAATATGCCAGATATCAAATTGATGGATTATATTTGAATAATTTTCGCGTAACAACTTACGAACAGACAGATGCCGGTCTGTGGCAATTAAATGGATGTCTATGCCCTCCTGTAAAAGATAATCCACATTGTTCTTTAAACCAACTTTCTCAAGACCAACAGATGATAGCGGGGGTACAACCTGTTCAACAGAAAAGCTTACAATTTTGTGGGTTACAAAATCCATCAAGGAATATATGCAGTATTTAGCCGAAAAACCTGGGCTATCGGATTGTCCATCCCCTGCCAGGCAAACTGAGTAATTTTTAATTTCAGATAATACCTGTTCTTGTTCTTTTTTCCAATTGTAATCAATTGCGGGAAAAATAAATTGTTTTTGATTCTCATAGTGGCTGGACTTACCGATAGCCTGCATCTTTAATAGGTTTAGGAAATGCTTCATTTTGTGGAAACTGGAACCACTAAGGACCACTGCTGCAGATAACAAAACATTTCCAATTGGTTTCCGTCCATGTCTTGGTTGGCTTTTCCAAAGTTGGCAAACATGACCATTTGAACATAGTACAGACACACTGATCATGCTTCCCACTTTTTTCTTTTGGAAGGATATTAATTTTGAATTACAGTTTGTTCTTGATTGACAAGGTACTAGTGATAGCAGAAGACGTAACGAACAATCAAATACTAGATATTTCTCCTCCTTTACATGGCTAATACAGTCACGATGGAGATCTTCAAAATCTTCAACAACAGCTGTATCCTCATCACTATGGACCACAAAACTTTCGTCTACCTCAGGTTCCGATTCTGAGGGATGGAAAGTTTCATCCTCGGGCTTCTCCATAGTAGTAGCTGTGGTCTCCATATTTTCACCATGCATGTCTGGTGCTCTTTCTTCAACCACCGCAGAACAATTTATAGGTGACAATTGTTGAAATTCTGCCCAACTACTGGATAGCTGGTCTGTATTGAATTGATCATTGTCCACATAACCAGAGGTATAACCAGTGAGATTTATCTCGTGCATGTTTGTTGATAAATTTTCGCAAGGGTTTGGCTGTCAAAGGCATAGATGTTCTCAAGAATGCAAAGCTTGTTGTGGCAGTTTCTGTTGTTGGCTCGAAAGTAATTTCTTCCACCGTTGGCATACTCCTTGTTTGACCTTTCAGATATTGTTTGTCAGATTTTTTCTTCTTCCTCTTAGGAGGACGTGGAGTCGGGGACTGAATTTCCTCATGTTCGCAATCTGTACTTGATTCACACAAAAAATTTTCAGGGTCCAATAAAGATATTGTGTCTTCCATAACCCTTTTTTTTAAAAAAGTTTCCAATAAGGTTACATTGTACACATCTATGTTTTCCATGCAAAATAGTTTGAATTTGTTTGTCTCTTTTACACTTGGAATGCTCCGTATTGACAGCAATAGTCCTGGTTTGTAGCTTGGTGGCATTAGTACAATCAATTATTTTGGATGGCAATGGTGAAATCATAGAAGAAGTGCAAACTCTGTCATCAGTTCTGGAGTAATAATCATGCTCCAAGTGTATTAGACTTTGTGGCAAAGATCTGGAACTGATGCTTGGTGTTTTGGTGGAAATTGGTTCAGTAGATCGAGAAAACATTGTGGCTGTGCCTAAAGGGAACAAACTAGTTTCCATGGTGATGGCAGGATCAAATTGGGTTTGTGGAATATTTTTCCGTTTTGGGAGTGTCTCATTCTGAGGCTGGCTTCTTTTGGTGGCAGCTAACACTTTTGTGCCCGAAACAGTATCTGGAAAGTTTTGATTCAATATTGATATATTTTTTAAAACAAAATTGTAATATGAAACAGATGATGTAGTAGCTGTTACTGTGTTGGTCCACGTAACCGTCAGTGTACTAGTTGAGCCAGTGTAAGCACTAACACAAGGAATTGTGCTTGTGGCAAGGGACATAGATTGAGTTACTGTCTGGCGGCTAGTACTTGGCTGTTCCAGGTCAAAAATAGTTGGAATAGCATTTGGTGTTAATCTTATACGGTCTTCGTGATGACTGTACGAATCATTTGAAAAATGTAAGGAACACATCCGATAGTTGTCATGCAGTGTGCCCTCCTTGACTTTCCAAACCATTTCTTCAAGATTATCAGGAAACTGTCCTGTTTGACGAAGCCATTGCCCAATTCGTTCAACATCACGAGGAAATGAATGGAGGATGACGTAACGCTCCCGTTTTTTAGAATAGGACCGACATCCTTGAACAATGCAAGATGGCATTTTACCTAAAAAACAATTAAAAATTCAGACAAAGATAAGCAAACATTTAAAAAAATACATACAATGCAACCGCACACCGCTAACCAGATAAAGCACAAAATGCCAAAGCTCCATGCTATGCTTGTTTGATAAATTAGAGACTCTTGGCAAATATATTTTGTACAAAATTATCTGAGCCCATTCACCGAATCGTCAAGGTGTTCTCTGCAGAATGGGAATCAGTGCAACTATAAAGCCGAGTGATTCGGCATGCATGCTAGTATCTGCATCCCTGAACTAGGGGAGGCCTTTGAAGCACCAGAAATGGCAAAAGGCAGAAGGGACCCAGCATGCATGTGGAACAAAACACCCCCTGATTATATGGAAGCCAAGTCTGGCACATAACAGGTAGGAGATAGTGTTAGGTTCCATTCTGCAGAGAACACCTTGACGATTCGGTGAATGGGCTCAGATAATTTTGTACAAAATATATTTGCCAAGAGTCTCTAATTTATCAAACAAGCATAGCATGAGCTTTGGAATACTATATCACTATGGCATTTTGTGCTTTATCTGGCAGCAGTGTGCGGTTGCACTGTATGTATTTTCCTTTGACATGTATTTAGCCATAACAACCAGCACCTGCGCTCTGGGATGTGCTGACTGAAATTTCTCTCATATTTTAACAAATGTCCATGTTTTTGAAAACTTACCGGTAATTACTTACCGGTAATGTGATTTTCTGGAGTCCATGACAGCACCCGGAGAGAGAGGATCCGCCTCCCAGGACAGGAAACCCACAGGTATAAATCTTTCCAGGAGCCTCTCCCCTTCAGTGTAGTTTTCAGAGACGAGAGACCACCTTCTTCTAATTCACGTTTATTCTGACCCCAGGGGTCGTTTATAAGAAACTTTTTTTTTTTTACTGCACACCCGTGACAAAAACCATCACCAACAACTAGAACATCCCCACACCAAGAAAAGAACAAGAAGGGAGGGTAGTAAAGGGGTGCTGTCATGGACTCCGGAAAATCACATTACCGGTAAGTAATTGACATTTTATCCCTTCGTCCAATGACATCACCCGGAGATATCCCAGAGTGACCAAATTTTAGGGGGGGACCACAGCCTGAAGGACTTTACGTCCGAAAGAGAGATCAGACACCGAAGATAAATCCAATCTGTAGTGCTTATAAAAGGTACAGGGTGAAGACCATGTAGCGGCTCGACAGATATCCTGTATAGATGCCTCTGCTCTTTCTGCCCATGAGGTGGCAACTGCTCGGGTCGAATGAGCCATCCAACCTGAAGGAACTGGTTTCTGCATGGAAACATATGCCAAAGTAATAGCCTGTTTAATCCACCTCGCAATGCTACTCTTACTAGCTGCCTTTCCCTTATTTTTCCCTGAGAACTGTACAAAGAGGGAGGAAGATTTCCTCCACTCTTTAGTGGCTTCTAGATAATTCAGTACACATTCCCTCACATCCAACTTATGAAATTCTGCCTCTTTCTGAGTTTTTGGGTCTGTGCAGAAGGATGGAAGGATGATCATCTGGCTTCTATGGAAGTTGGACACCACCTTAGGAAGAAACGCCGGGTCAGGTTTTAACACTATCCTATCATCTTGAATGATTGTAAAAGGAGGAGAAGTGGAAAGCGCCTGTAGCTCACTTATTCTCCTAGCCGACGCGATGGCGACTAGGAAAACGCACTTTAAGGTCATATTTTTGATGGACACACCGTCAGGAGATACAAAGGGCCGTTTGGTTAGGGCCTGAAACACTAAGTTCAGATCCCAGGGGGGGGTTCTGACCTTTTCAACCGGACGGGACCTAGAGATAGATTTACAAAATCTCATAACCCAGGGATGAAGGGCTAGTCTGACATCAAACAGAACGCTAAGTGCCGCAATCTGTACTTTTAAGGTACTTAAAGCTAACCCTTTGTCTAATCCTTTCTGTAAGAACTCAAGAACTGCTGGAATATCTAGACTCCTTGATGCAGACGGTGGGACACCTAGAATTTAAAGAAACGCCACCAGGTTCTAGCATAAATAGATGTAGTAACCGATTTTCTGCTTCCCAACATAGTAGACACCACAGACGGTGATAACCCCTGGCTAACAACAATCTCCGCTCAAAAGCCAAGCCGTTAAATGTAGCCCCCTCACAGGTGGGTGAAGCACGGGACCCTGACTCAGGAGGTCTGGAATATCCGGGAGAACCCAAGGATCTGCTATAGACATTATCCTCAGCCAAGAGAACCATGCCCGACGAGGCCAAAATGAAGCTATGAGGATCACCCTTGCCTTGTCTTCCCTGATTTTCTTTAGGACTCTGGACAGAATCTGAAGCGGAGGGAACGCATAGAGAAGTCCCCGGTTCCAAGGCTGAACCAATGCATCTACTGCTTATGGATAGTCTGACAAGTTCAGGGAAAAAACCTGTTCACTTTTCTGTTCGCTCTGGTAGCAAATAAATCTATCCTCGGTACTCCCCACAACTTTGTGATCTTTGAAAAAAATCGCACAATTCAAAGACCATTCTTTCTGATCTAAGAAGTGCCTGCTCAGGAAGTCTGCCTTCCAGTTGTCCTTCCCTTTGATGTGGAGAGCAGAAAGAGATAGGGCTTTTCCCTCTATCAAAGAAAAAATCTGAACCGCCAGGGTTCCCAGGGATTTGGAGCGAGAGCCCCCCTGGTGGTTCAGATAAGCTACAACGGAACCATTGTCTGAAAAAATCCTCACATGACGGTTCTGAACTAGAGAAAGAATCTCCTGCAGAGCTCTGAACACTGCGAGTAGTTCCTTCTGGTTTGAAGAGCTGTCTGGGGTATGAGGCCCCCACACTCCCTGAAACAACAGATCTCCTACATGAGCCCCCCAACCCCAAGGACTGGCATCCATGGTGATTACAAGGGGGCTCTCTAGTCTCCAAGGGACTCCCTGAGCTAATTTTTTTCGAGAAAGCCACCAAGTCAAAGCTCGACAAGTCTGGCCGAAATTGTTAGGCTGGCATCTAGATCTTCTGTACTCTTTGACCAGGTACTCAGGATTTCCCACTGAAGGGCTCTGCTGTGTATCTGGGCCCATTGGACTGCAGGAATGCATGAAGTCAGAGTTCCCAAGACTGACATGTCCTTCCTTATGGATACCTGTGGTTTGAGTATCAATTCCCGAACCACAGACATTACCTTCTTGATCTTCTCTTGGGACAAGAAGGATCTCTGGACTTCCGAGTCTAAAAGAATCCCCAGAAACTGTTGTTGTCTTCCTGGAATTAATTTTGATTTTTCTAGATTCAAAATCCAGCCCAGGGATTCCAACGTCGTCATCACGTGATCCAACCGTCTCCTGCATTCCTGATGAGATGAAGCAATAATTAGAAAATCGTCGAGATAAGGGACGAATAGGGTATTCTTCTCCCTTATGTGGGCAGCCACCTCGGATATTAGTTTGGTAAAAATCCTGGGAGCCATGGCAATCCCGAAGGGCAATACCTGGAATTGAAAATGCCTCAGACATCCCTGAAAGGTCAAAGCCACCCTTAGATATTTCTGATGGCCACGAAATATCGGTAGATAATAGGCATCCCTGATGTCCAGAACCGCCATCTGACAATTCCCGAACAGCAGATCCACAACAGTTCTTATTGTTTCCATCTTGAATCTTCTGTAAAAGAGAAATCTGTTCAGGGATTTCAAATTGATTATAGTCCTGAATTCTCTGTTCGGTTTTTTTACAAGGAAAAGAGTAGAATAATACCCCTTCCCTTCTTCTTCTTTTGGGCACACCGTCAGGGCCCCTTTTTTCCAGAAGCTTCTGTACTTCCGCTTCTAACGTAATTTGACCCGGGAACCTATTTTCGTCACCACAAATTTTTCTGGAGGTAGAGTCTTTAGATCCAATCTGAAACCGTCTTTTAAGGACTGAAGAATCCAGGAGTTGTTGGATATTTTTTCCCAGGCCGGGAGGAAGTTTTTTAACCTTCCTCCCACCCTGGCGTCATTGGAGGTATCTTTTTTATTGGAGTCGGAGGGCTGACCCCTAAAGAGAAAGCCCCTTGCTCTAGACTTAGAGAACTTCCACTTATTGTCTCGCCTGGGAGGGCTCTTCTATTTTTCCTTAAATTTCCTCCCTCTCTGGAGAGAGGAAACTCTGCCCGCGAAAGGAGGAAGGGAACCCCTTCTTTCTATCCCCCGCCTTTTCTAATATGTCATCCAATGCAGGACCAAATAGGAATTTTCCCTCACATGGTAAGCCACAAAGCCGACTCTTAGAGGCCACATCACCTGACCAATTCTTCAGCCATAATGCACGTCTTGCAGTATTAGCCATAGAAGAGGCCCTTGCACACAGTCTGACGGAGTCTACGGACGCGTCGGCCAAAAAATCTGTTGCTTTAGAAATTACAGGAAGAGATTCTAAGATTTTCTCCCTTGGGGTTTTGTCCCTGATCTGCTCTTCCAACTGCTTCAACCATAAAATTAAGGCCCTAGAGGTACAAGTAGCAGCTATCGATGGTTTAAAAGCTGACCCCCGGGATAAAGCTTCTTTTCTCTGGATGACGCCACTCTGTTTCAATCATGGATTCACATTTTTATGTACAAAAAAGGAGCGTCTCTTATTAGATTCAAGGCCCTCAAACATAACATCCTGAACTGAACGGACCTCCCTGGTTTCCTCCATACTCATAGTTGCCCTTACGGCTTTAATAAGCTGATCTACATCCTGTAAGGGAAAAAAGGGTCTTCCCCCTCCATCCTCATCCGAGGAAGAACCTGTATCCACTTCACCACTTTCTACTTCTATTCTGAGCCTGATTCATTAGAATCCAGAGAAACCAGCGCACTTCTCTCCGTATGCCTAGATCTATGCGGACGAGACTCCTTATGTGACGCAAGGGTAGAATGCACTTCATCTCTAATCATTTTCTTCATGCATTTCATCATGGATGGTGACTCCTCTGCAATAGTGTTCTCAATACAACGCTTACAAAGGGCTTTAACATAAGATGAATCCAATTTCGTTTTACAGATCCCACACTCCTTATGACGTGACTTTGACGTTGCTTTTTTAGGCTTATCCTGACAAGACAATCAATATAAGGCAGACATAAGCATTCCCCTATGAAAAACTTACATAGCAGAATCAACACCCATACCCATATCCTACCACAGGCATCGGGGTAACAGGGTCCTTGGGGGTTTCATTTGGGCTTTCCATCTCTGGTGCCCCCTTTTCCCTGGAAC
>ONZH01018674.1:0-44756 GCA_900303285.1 Rhinella marina | reverse complement strand
TGCGCTGAACACCCTTTCTGATAGCACGCTGGCGGCAGGGCAGGCAAGCACCTCCAAGGCGTACAGGGACAGTTCCAGCCACGTGTCCAACTTGGAGACCCAGTAAGTGTAGGACGCCGAGGGATCGGGGAGGACAGGGGTACGGTCTGCCAGGTACTCCCGCAACATCCGCCGATACTTGTCCCTCCTGCTGATAGCGGGCCCCGCAGTGATGGAAGTTGCACGAGGGGGTGCCATGAACGTGTCCCACACCTTGGAGAGTGTTCCCCTGGTGGCTGTGGGCCTGATAGATGTTGTGGGACTCTGGGAGACCCTCTCCTCTCTGCCGCCAGCGATGGTGGGTGGGAAAATCTCCATCATGTTCTGCACGAGTTCCCTCTGGTATTCCAGCAATCGATTCGTCCTCTCCTCTACCGGAATAAAAGAGGAGACGTTATCTTTATACCGGGGGTCCAGGAGTGCGAAGACCCAGTACAGTTTGTTCTCCACTATCCGGACAACACGTGTGTCCCGGGAAAAGCAGCCCAGCATGAAGTCAGCCATGTGTGCCAGACTCTGAATAGGCATGACCTCACTGCCCCCACCAGAAGGATCACTTGCCATTTCCTCCTCTTCCTCTTCCGCCTCCTCTCCGCCCCATCCGCGCTGAACCAATGGGACGCACACAGCCTGACTGCTACCCTCGCCGCCAGCATCCTCCTCCTCTTCCACAGCCACCTCCACGTCGTCCTCCTCCTCATCCTCCTCCTCCTGCAACTGCCACCGTGAAGCAGACAAAAGTGTGGTCTGACTGTGTAGCTCCGTTGCGTCTCCTCCTACCCCCGTCTCCTCTGCGTGCAATGCGTTCTCCCTTATTGCGATGAGCGATTCTTTAAGGACGCCATAGGAGCGGGATGGTTACGCTCACTATAGCGTCCTCGCTGCTGACCTTCTTGGTGGACTCCTCAAAGATACGCAGTACATCGCATATGTCTGCCATCCATGGCCACTCGTGGTTGGCAAACTGAGGGAGCTGAGTTGGAGGCACGCGTGGATTCATAATCTGGTACTCCATCAATGCTCTCTGCTGCTCACACACCCTGGCCAACATGGAATAGGTGGAATTCCAGCGAGTCGGCAGGTCGCACAACAGCCGATGTTCAGGCAAATGGAGGCGTTGCTGGAGTTTTTTTAAGCTAGCAGCAGCTACAGTTGACTTCCGAAAGTGAGCGCACAAGCGCCGCACTTTCACCAGTAGCTCTGCCAGGTTGGGGTAAGTCTTTAGAAATTTTTGGACTACCAGATTAAAAACGTGGGCCAGGCATGGTACGTGATTGAGTTCGGCAAGCTCCAGAGCCGCCACCAGGTTACGGCCGTTATCGCACACGACCATGCCTGGTCCTAGCTGCAGCGGCGACAGCCACATCTCCGTCTGCTGCAATATGGCGTCCCTCACCTCTGGGGCGCTGTGCTTCCTGTCGCCCAAGCTGATGAGCTTTAAGCACCGCCTGCTGACGTCTCCCCGCGCCAGTGCTGCAACGCTTCCAGCTAGCGGCTGAGGGCGATGTTAAGGCAGAGGAGGAGGAGGAGGAGGAGGAGGAGGGGGGTTTATCAGAACCCATGCTGGCAATCTTGGGCGGGGGTGGTAGGTAGGCCGTCTCTGTTTGCGACCCCGTCCCCGCTTCCACTACATTCACCCAGTGTGCCGTCAAAGAGATGTAGCGTCCCTGGCCGCAAGCGCTTGTCCACGAGTCGGTGGTCAAGTGGACCTTTGCGCTGACTGCGTACCTCAGGGCCCGCCTGATGTTACGCGACACGTGCTGGTGCAGGGCGGGGACGGCACTCCGGGAAAAGTAGTGGCGGCTGGGGACGGAATAGCGAGGTGCGGCAGCCGCCATCAGGTCGCGGAAGGCCTGCGTCTCCACAAGCCTAAACGGCAACATCTCCAGGGCCAGCAGTTTGGAGATGTGGCAGTTTAAGGCTTGGGCTTGGGGGTGACTCGAGGCGTACTTCCGCCTGCGGTCGAACGCCTGCGAGATGGACAGTTGATGGGACGAGGAGTGTGAAGGTGCAGGCGAAGAGGCGGGGGAAGGGGAGGCTGAAGGAGAAGGCCCCAAAGTAGCCGAGGCAGAGGCAGATGTGGAGGTGTCCTGGCTGGAGGTCTGGACCGCAGTGGCAGCACACAACAAAGGGGAAGAGGCAGTGGCAGCAGGACCGGGCGCAGGTTGTATTGCGTTTGCTCTCTCCCACTCAGCCCAGTGCTTGACTTCCAAGTGACGCCGCATGCCTGAGGTGGTCAGATTGCTCTTCTCAGAGCCCCTACTCAGTTTTGAGTGGCAGAGTGTGCAAACCGCGCTCAGTTTGTCATCCGCACAAACATTAAAAAATCTCCACACCACAGAAGTACGAGGCCTCGATGGGGGAGCTTCGCGCGACTGCCCGCTGCCGGGAACAGCTTCGGCCGTGCTGGCTGTGGCCTCACTACTCTGTCTGGACTGTCCTCTGCCTCTGGACATCCCTCTGCCTGTGGACATCCTCTGCCTCTGGACATCCCTCTGCCTCTGGACATCCCTCTGCCTGTGGACATCCTCTGCCTGTGGACATCCCTCTGCCTCTTGCTGCCTTTTTCGGTGCTGCGCAGACCACCACCTCTCCACTGCTTTCCCCGCTGGACATCACCCCTGGCCAAGTGGGGTCGGTCATTTCGTCATCCACCACCTCCTCTTCCTCACTCTGCTCCTCCTCCTGCCCACTGGACATTCCAACAGCCTCCCTTGATGGCAACTGCGTCTCATCATCATCATCGCTCATGATAACAGATGCTGGTTCAGGGTCCACATCAGCAGGAGATGGCGAAAACTCAAGTGTTTGGGCATCACTACAAACAAATTCCTCTGCTAGCTCCTGGGATTCTTCCGGCACATCTGAAAAAGGACCCGAAAAGAGCTCCTGGGAGGGGTCAAGGGTGGGATGACTCTGTTGGCCAGGTGTGGAGGAAGGAGGGTCAGAGTGAGACTGTGTGGATGACTGGCTGGTGGACAACTGTGTGGAAGCGCTATCGGCTATCCATTGCACCACCTGTTCAACCTGCTCAGGCCTCAACAGCGGTGTAACTCGCCCCCTGCTTAACTGTCCCATAAAGGCAGGGATTCTGGATGAGTGGGATCCTGGCTGACCCTCACCAGCACGCATTGTATCCCCACTGGCTTCAACAAGGCCACCAACAGCATTTCCGCGCCCCCGTCCTCGTCCACGTCCGATTCCGCTAGCCCCCCTCCGCATTTTATTTTTTTTTTGGTTGCAAATACAATATTTGGGTATATAATTAGGTATGTGAAATAATTTAGCAAGAGAACGCACAGTACAGTGGCCAATTAAAAGGCCTAGATATTGTATATTTCAAGGTACACAGCCGTGTACTAACTGAACAGACGGTGGGTATTTACACCAGGTATGTGAAATAATTTAGCAAGAGAACGCACAGTACAGTGGCCAATTAAAAGGCCTAGATATTGTATATTTCAAGGTACACAGCCGTGTAGTAACTGAACAGACGGTGGGTATTTACACCAGGTATGTGAAATAATTTAGCAAGAGAACGCACAGTACAGTGGCCTATTAATTAAAGGCCTAGATATTGTATATTTCAAGGTACACAGCCGTGTACTAACTGAACAGACGGTGGGTATTTACACCAGGTATGTGAAATAATTTAGCAAGAGAACGCACAGTACAGTGGCCAATTAAATGGCCTAGATATTGTATATTTCAAGGTACACAGCCGTGTACTAACTGAACAGACGGTGGGTATTTACACCAGGTATGTGAAATAATTTAGCAAGAGAACGCACAGTACAGTGGCCAATTAAAATGGCCTAGATATTGTATATTTCAAGGTACACAGCCGTGTAGTAACTGAACAGACGGTGGGTATTTACACCAGGTATGTGAAATAATTTAGCAAGAGAACGCACAGTACAGTGGCCAATTAAAATGGCCTAGATATTGTATATTTCAAGGTACACAGCCGTGTACTAACTGAACAGACGGTGGGTATTTACACCAGGTATGTGAAATAATTTAGCAAGAGAACGCACAGTACAGTGGCCAATTAAAAGGCCTAGATATTGTATATTTCAAGGTACACAGCCGTGTACTAACTGAACAGACGGTGGGTATTTACACCAGGTATGTGAAATAATTTAGCAAGAGAACGCACAGTACAGTGGCCAATTAAAAGGCCTAGATATTGTATATTTCAAGGTACACAGCCGTGTACTAACTGAACAGACGGTGGGTATTTACACCAGGTATGTGAAATAATTTAGCAAGAGAACGCACAGTACAGTGGCCAATTAAAAGGCCTAGATATTGTATATTTCAAGGTACACAGCCGTGTACTAACTGAACAGACGGTGGGTATTTACACCAGGTATGTGAAATAATTTAGCAAGAGAACGCACAGTACAGTGGCCAATTAAAAGGCCTAGATATTGTATATTTCAAGGTACACAGCCGTGTAGTAACTGAACAGACGGTGGGTATTTACACCAGGTATGTGAAATAATTTAGCAAGAGAACGCACAGTACAGTGGCCAATTAAAAGGCCTAGATATTGTATATTTCAAGGTACACAGCCGTGTACTAACTGAACAGACGGTGGGTATTTACACCAGGTATGTGAAATAATTTAGCAAGAGAACGCACAGTACAGTGGCCAATTAAAATGGCCTAGATATTGTATATTTCAAGGTACACAGCCGTGTACTAACTGAACAGACGGTGGGTATTTACACCAGGTATGTGAAATAATTTAGCAAGAGAACGCACAGTACAGTGGCCAATTAAAAGGCCTAGATATTGTATATTTCAAGGTACACAGCCGTGTACTAACTGAACAGACGGTGGGTATTTACACCAGGTATGTGAAATAATTTAGCAAGAGAACGCACAGTACAGTGGCCAATTAAAATGGCCTAGATATTGTATATTTCAAGGTACACAGCCGTGTACTAACTGAACAGACGGTGGGTATTTACACCAGGTATGTGAAATAATTTAGCAAGAGAACGCACAGTACAGTGGCCAATTAAAATGGCCTAGATATTGTATATTTCAAGGTACACAGCCGTGTAGTAACTGAACAGACGGTGGGTATTTACACCAGGTATGTGAAATAATTTAGCAAGAGAACGCACAGTACAGTGGCCAATTAAAAGGCCTAGATATTGTATATTTCAAGGTACACAGCCGTGTGTACTAACTGAACAGACGGTGGGTATTTACACCAGGTATGTGAAATAATTTAGCAAGAGAACGCACAGTACAGTGGCCAATTAAAATGGCCTAGATATTGTATATTTCAAGGTACACAGCCGTGTACTAACTGAACAGACGGTGGGTATTTACACCAGGTATGTGAAATAATTTAGCAAGAGAACGCACAGTACAGTGGCCAATTAAAAGGCCTAGATATTGTATATTTCAAGGTACACAGCCGTGTACTAACTGAACAGACGGTGGGTATTTACACCAGGTATGTGAAATAATTTAGCAAGAGAACGCACAGTACAGTGGCCAATTAAAAGGCCTAGATATTGTATATTTCAAGGTACACAGCCGTGTACTAACTGAACAGACGGTGGGTATTTACACCAGGTATGTGAAATAATTTAGCAAGAGAACGCACAGTACAGTGGCCAATTAAAAGGCCTAGATATTGTATATTTCAAGGTACACAGCCGTGTACTAACTGAACAGACGGTGGGTATTTACACCAGGTATGTGAAATAATTTAGCAAGAGAACGCACAGTACAGTGGCCAATTAAAAGGCCTAGATATTGTATATTTCAAGGTACACAGCCGTGTACTAACTGAAACAGACGGTGGGTATTTACACCAGGTATGTGAAATAATTTAGCAAGAGAACGCACAGTACAGTGGCCAATTAAAAGGCCTAGATATTGTATATTTCAAGGTACACAGCCGTGTACTAACTGAACAGACGGTGGGTATTTACACCAGGTATGTGAAATAATTTAGCAAGAGAACGCACAGTACAGTGGCCAATTAAAAGGCCTAGATATTGTATATTTCAAGGTACACAGCCGTGTACTAACTGAACAGACGGTGGGTATTTACACCAGGTATGTGAAATAATTTAGCAAGAGAACGCACAGTACAGTGGCCAATTAAAATGGCCTAGATATTGTATATTTCAAGGTACACAGCCGTGTACTAACTGAACAGACGGTGGGTATTTTACACCAGGTATGTGAAATAATTTAGCAAGAGAACGCACAGTACAGTGGCCAATTAAAAGGCCTAGATATTGTATATTTCAAGGTACACAGCCGTGTACTAACTGAACAGACGGTGGGTATTTACACCAGGTATGTGAAATAATTTAGCAAGAGAACGCACAGTACAGTGGCCAATTAAATGGCCTAGATATTGTATATTTCAAGGTACACTGCCGTGTTACTAACTGAACAGACGGTAGGGTATTTACACCAGGTATGTGAAATAATTTAGCAAGAGAACGCACCAGTACAGTGGCCAATTAAATGGCCTAGATATTGTATAATTTCAAGGTACACTGCCGTGTACTAACTGTACAGACGGTGGGTATTTTACACCAGGTATGTGAAATAATTTAGCAAGAGAACGCACAGTACAGTGGCCAATTAAATGGCCTAGATATTGTATATTTCAAGGTACACAGCCGTGTACTAACTGTAACAGACGGTGGGTATTTACACCAGGTATGTGAAATAATTTTAGCAAGAGAACGCACAGTACAGTGGCCAATTAAATGGCCTAGATATTGTATATTTCAAGGTACACAGCCGTGTACTAACTGTAACAGACGGTGGGTATTTACACCAGGTATGTGAAATAATTTAGCAAGAGAACGCACAGTACAGTGGCCAATTAAAAGGCCTAGATATTGTATATTTCAAGGTACACTGCCGTGTACTAACTGAACAGACGGTGGGTATTTACACCAGGTATGTGAAATAATTTAGCAAGAGAACGCAAGTACAGTGGCCAATTAAATGGCCTAGATATTGTATATTTCAAGGTACACAGCCGTGTACTAACTGAACAGACGGTGGGTATTTACACCAGGTATGTGAAATAATTTAGCAAGAGAACGCACAGTACAGTGGCCAATTAAAAGGCCTAGATATTGTATATTTCAAGGTACACTGCCGTGTACTAACTGAACAGACGGTGGGTATTTACACCAGGTATGTGAAATAATTTAGCAAGAGAACGCACAGTACAGTGGCCAATTAAAAGGCCTAGATATTGTATATTTCAAGGTACACTGCCGTTGTACTAACTGAACAGACGGTGGGTATTTACACCCAGGTATGTGAAATTAATTTAGCAAGAGAACGCACAGTACAGTGGCCAATTAAATGGCCTAGATATTGTATATTTCAAGGTACACTGCCGTGTACTAACTGAACAGACGGTGGGTATTTACACCAGGTATGTGAAATAATTTAGCAAGAGAACGCACAGTACAGTGGCCAATTAAAAGGCCTAGATATTGTATATTTCAAGGTACACTGCCGTGTACTAACTGAAACAGACGGTGGGTATTTACACCAGGTATGTGAAATAATTTAGCAAGAGAACGCACAGTACAGTGGCCAATTAAATGGCCTAGATATTGTATATTTCAAGGTACACTGCCGTGTACTAACTGAACAGATGGTGGGTATTTACACCAGGTATGTGAAATAATTTAGCAAGAGAACGCACAGTACAGTGGCCAATTAAAAGGCCTAGATATTGTATATTTCAAGGTACACTGCCGTGTTACTAACTGAACAGACGGTGGGTATTTACACCAGGTATGTGAAATAATTTAGCAAGAGAACACACAGTACAGTGGCCAATTAAAAGGCCTAGATATTGTATATTTCAAGGTACACTGCCGTGTACTAACTGAACAGACGGTGGGTATTTACACCAGGTATGTGAAATAATTTAGCAAGAGAACGCACAGTATAGTGGCCAATTAAAAGGCCTAGATATTGTATATTTCAAGGTACACTGCCGTGTACTAACTGAACAGACGGTGGGTATTTACACCAGGTATGTGAAATAATTTAGCAAGAGAACGCACAGTACAGTGGCCAATTAAAAGGCCTAGATATTGTATATTTCAAGGTACACTGCCGTGTACTAACTGAACAGACGGTGGGTATTTACACCAGGTATGTGAAATAATTTAGCAAGAGAACACACAGTACAGTGGCCAATTAAAATGGCCTAGATATTGTATATTTCAAGGTACACAGCCGTGTACTAACTGAACAGACGGTGGGTATTTACACCAGGTATGTGAAATAATTTAGCAAGAGAACGCACAGTACAGTGGCCAATTAAAGGCCTAGATATTGTATATTTCAAGGTACACTGCCGTGTACTAACTGAACAGACGGTGGGTATTTACACCAGGTATGTGAAATAATTTAGCAAGAGAAAGCACAGTACAGTGGCCAATTAAAAGGCCTAGATATTGTATATTTCAAGGTACACTGCCGTGTACTAACTGTACAGACGGTGGGTATTTACACCAGGTATGTGAAATAATTTAGCAAGAGAACACACAGTACAGTGGCCAATTAAATGGCCTAGATATTGTATATTTCAAGGTACACAGCCGTGTACTAACTGAACAGACGGTGGGTATTTACACCAGGTATGTGAAATAATTTAGCAAGAGAACACACAGTACAGTGGCCAATTAAATGGCCTAGATATTGTATATTTCAAGGTACACTGCCGTGTACTAACTGAACAGACGGTGGGTATTTACACCAGGTATGTGAAATAATTTAGCAAGAGAACGCACAGTACAGTGGCCAATTAAATGGCCTAGATATTGTATATTTCAAGGTACACTGCCGTGTACTAACTGAACAGACGGTGGGTATTTACACCAGGTATGTGAAATAATTTAGCAAGAGAACGCACAGTACAGTGGCCAATTAAATGGCCTAGATATTGTATATTTCAAGGTACACTGCCGTGTACTAACTGTACAGACGGTGGGTATTTACACCAGGTATGTGAAATAATTTAGCAAGAGAACGCACAGTACAGTGGCCAATTAAATGGCCTAGATATTGTATATTTCAAGGTACACAGCCGTGTACTAAACTGAACAGACGGTGGGTATTTACACCAGGTATGTGAAATAATTTAGCAAGAGAACGCACAGTACAGTGGCCAATTAAATGGCCTAGATATTGTATATTTCAAGGTACACAGCCGTGTACTAACTGTACAGACGGTGGGTATTTACACCAGGTATGTGAAATAATTTAGCAAGAGAACGCACAGTACAGTGGCCAATTAAAAGGCCTAGATATTGTATATTTCAAGGTACACTGCCGTGTACTAACTGAACAGACGGTGGGTATTTACACCAGGTATGTGAAATAATTTAGCAAGAGAACGCACAGTACAGTGGCCAATTAAATGGCCTAGATATTGTATATTTCAAGGTACACAGCCGTGTACTAACTGAACAGACGGTGGGTATTTACACCAGGTATGTGAAATAATTTAGCAAGAGAACGCACAGTACAGTGGCCAATTAAAAGGCCTAGATATTGTATATTTCAAGGTACACAGCCGTGTACTAACTGAACAGACGGTGGGTATTTACACCAGGTATGTGAAATAATTTAGCAAGAGAACGCACAGTATAGTGGCCAATTAAAAGGCCTAGATATTGTATATTTCAAGGTACACTGCCGTGTACTAACTGAACAGACGGTGGGTATTTACACCAGGTATGTGAAATAATTTAGCAAGAGAACGCACAGTACAGTGGCCAATTAAATGGCCTAGATATTGTATATTTCAAGGTACACAGCCGTGTACTAACTGAACAGACGGTGGGTATTTACACCAGGTATGTGAAATAATTTAGCAAGAGAACGCACAGTACAGTGGCCAATTAAAAGGCCTAGATATTGTATATTTCAAGGTACACAGCCGTGTACTAACTGTACAGACGGTGGGTATTTACACCTGGTATACAAAAAGGGTATTGCAGGCACACAGAACCCAGAACACTAGAGCCAAATAAACTGTATTTAAAAAAATAAAATAAAATTCACAGCCGTATACTGCCAGATCAGATGGTGCATATACACACTAGTTATATAACAGGGTTTTTCAGCCAAAAGAACGCTGAACAGTAGTGCCAAATATAGTTTGGTATGTAGCAGAGCACCTAATACACCACTAATGCCTCTCTCTGTCCCTACTCCAGCAGCTATCCCTGAATACGGCAGCCGTTCTCTGTAAAGTGTATCTTGTAGTAAAGCTATCACTGTAGTGCACTATAGTAGCCCTGATAAGGGCTTTTAATCACGCTCCTGCCTGTCCAACTGCTAAAACCTGTCTGTCCCTTCTCCAGCCTCTGTCCCTGACTAAGTTCACGCAGTATATGCGTACGAGCAGGAAGAGCTGAGTTTTTAATATTCGAGGTCACATGGTTTTTCCAGCCAATCCATGTAGACGCTGTTTTCGCGCTGCCAGCGTGCTCAGCGTGCCTGTCATACCCCCCCTGCATGTTGATTGGTGGAAAAAGAGCGCCAGGGAAGGTGGGAGGGGAAACGAATTCTAAGTGCGCCATCGCCGTTATACTCGATTGAAATCGAGTATGCCGAATATCGTAGTATTCGATCGAATACCGGCTCGATCGAACACTACTCGCTCATCTCTAGTGCTGAGCAGTTAGGCGATATGACTGGCAGTAGAGGTTAGAACTACTGTCTGCACCAAACATGAAAACTAAGCCAACATGATTTGAAGATGAGCATTGAACACAAATATGTGTATGAATCAGAGACAATAAAATAGTTTTACAAAATTGATAATGCAAAATATAATGCAAAATTTGATAAATGACTTGACTTTTTATTTTTATTTTACCTGTGATTTATTTTATTTTTTGCCTTTTTTAAAGGGGTTGTCCGAGTTATTTTTTTGTTCTTTATATGTTTCTAACTTGTCAGGTATAACAACTTTCCCATATACTTTGTGTTTCTAGAGCTGCTGGTTTCTCAGAGTTGACTGAGGGTCACATGACCTGTGATGTCACCTTATCTCTCTGCTCTGTGATGTTTCGTTCACAAGCCTCAGAGTTCAGATAACAGTCTGTACACTAGATGTCACTGGCCACGCCCCCTTTCTTTGCCGGGCTCCTGCTATCTGCTCTCTCCCTGGTTTCCTTCAGATAAAACATTAACCCCTTCAGCCAGAACACACTGAGGGCTCAAGGCTTTACAACAAACAGTAGCTGCAGCAGTGAGAGGAGACAAATGCTGGGCACAAGAGCTGTAGAGGAATTGTATTGTACAAGAACAGGTAGGGAGAAATTCCTGTATGTATTAGCAGTGTCATTGTACAGCTGGGACTTGTAGTCCTACACATACAACATGCTGCTGAGTATTCCAGCAGGCAGACATGTCACTCAGCACTTGTATTCATTCCCTTTGCAGAGAGGGGGGGAGAAGGGGGAGGGGCTGAGATTGTTGTTATTGCATGTAAACAAAGACCAGAAGAGAACCAGGGAAATTAGGAAATATGGATTTTTTTTTTGCCTAAAACTTGCTTAACTTAGTTATATATTGCTGCCCATCAGATTTACAGTGCTATATATTTTTTGTCATAACTTGGACAACCCCTTTAAGGTGCAGTGTTCTAAATTGTAAAACTAAACTCTATTTCTAAATCTTTCTTTACAATTTACCAAAAGACATCTAATTTTTTCAGTCTCCAAAAGACTCTTACTGTCCCAGCCCTCCGGGATGTATGAGGTGAATCTTTACTAAACCCAGAACTGTACGGTCCTGCTGCTTATCACAGGAATAATTATCTCCCATGTTCCTTTGATACCTACTATATCATATTTAAAGCACAGTATTAGTTGAACGGTATCATTCCATTGAGGTTGTATTCCTGGATTTTCTGTTAGATTTTTTTTTTTGGTTCTGTCTTTGAACATTTCTATGAAATATGAAAATTCTGTTCTACCAATAACCAACTACACAGATGTATGACAAATGAAGTGGCAATGGCAAAAACCTCAAAAGCCCTGATGTTTCTGTATGAGGTGCAAGAAGGGCTCCGATTTCCAGATTTCTTTGTTAATTTAATGACTGTGAAAAAAATCAGCCCACAAACTCAACATCTAAACAAAGCATTGCTCATAGGAACAAGCATGTAAATCAGTTAGTGGAACAAACACTGAAACGTCCAACTAAATCATCACAACCAGAGAAACCACCAAGATCTTTTTTACTTGATGTTTATGAACAACAACGCTCACTTCTAGTAACATAATCTGAGTTATTGGTGCTATGGGTCGTATTTCAAGGTCAAGCATGTATTTCTCCAAACTGTGGCCTCAACTGCATGTAGTAATTTAGTCACTGCACACTTGCAAACATAGACCGCAAAACTTTTTATCAGGGTTTGCACAGTAGGGTGAAGGTACTTAAAATGGAAATGATGGCCTCTATTGTATTCCATTTAAACTGGAGCTCCCCAAGGTGCCGTTATTTGAAGTGTCAACAATCTCGCAGCTTTCCGGAAAGGCAAGTCGAAGCAGTAAAGAAAATGTATTCACTGACAAAGACCACACAGAAAAGGGCCTGTGTATGTAACATTCATCTTCAGGAAAGAATGTCTCACACATACGAAAAAATACAGTTTTATTCCTAGGATAAAGTAAAACAAAATATAATAGATATAAAATAGATATCTAGATATATATGAAATGGTCTGTTATTTTGAAATATATGGTCAAATGCCTCCTTGCCATGACAAAACGAGCTGATCAGAGAAGCTGAATTTGTGGCAATCAATTGGCTACTCTTTAAAAAGATGTAAACCCTTTAATTGCACTATTGGACCTTATTATTAAAGGGACTTCACTGATTCATCTGGCACCAAGAGGTTCATCATAACTCATAATATCACTTGTTCGAGCTCTATGCTTGTCTACTACGCTTTGTGCCCTTGCCCCATGATCTATGTGGGCCTAATGACTCGAGAATTAAAGATTGGGTACAGGAACATGTTCGGGATATTATTGCGGCAAAAGATGAACAATCAGAGGAACTTCCGAAACCAACTATGCGACATTTCAAGATTGCCCACAAGTGTAACCCATGTTTTTTGAAGGTAAGGGGCATTAATTGCGTTAGAGCTGGTTTGAGGGCGGGTAATATCTCCAAAAAACTTGCACAAAAGGAGAGTAGATGGATATGGAGCTTTAAAACGTTACGCCCTATGGGACTAAATGAGAATTTGGGCTTCTCTGCATTTTTCTGACCATCCAGACCTCCAATGTATATGTCATCTCAGTTTTTAATTTGTCTTGATATGTTATTACTCCTATTTGCTTTATTTTTCAGCACGTTCATCAAGTTTGCCCATGTCTTATCTATTTGTAGCCTCCAGGATTTCTAGGAATGACACTCTTCTTTTTTTTTCACTATTTGTGGTTATATTTTGTATGAATTGTAATAGTTTTTATTGTATTCATTTACTCTTGTATTATCGTATCACTTTATCATGTCACATCATATTTTGAGACTTTTTCACACTTGATTTTATTGTTTTTCACATAATCATGCTTAGTCTGCTCGATTTTGATTCTTTTGTGTAACACTGTAATTTTGATCATTGTTCATCACATAATCATGCCTTATTCACTCTATTTTGTATTAATTAATTAATTCATTCATTCACTTTTGATCATAATTTTTCACTTCATGATTATTTTATGTATTTTTGTTTTCTTGATCATGTACGTATGTTGGTATTTCTTACATTCATTTGCATTACATTATAACATTGATACATAATTTAGTAACATAGTTTCTAAGGCCGAAAAAATACATCTGTCCATCCAGTTCGGCCTGTTTTCCTACAAGTTGATGCAAAGGAAGGCAAAAAAACCCTGTGAGGTAGAAGCCAAATTTCCCCACTTTAGGGAAAAAAATTCCTTCCCGACTCCAATCAGGCAATCAGAATAACTCCCTGGATCAACGACCCCTCTCTAGTAACTATAACCTGTAATATTATTACACTCCAGAAATACATCCAGGCCCCTCTTGAACTCTTTTAGTGAACTTACCATCACCACCTCCTCAGGCAGAGAGTTCCATAGTCTCACTGCTCTTACCGTAAAGAATCCTCTTCTATGTTTATGTACAAACCTTCTTTCCTCCAGACGCAGAGGATGTCCCCTCATCACAGTCACAGTCCTGGGGATAAATAGATGATGGGAGAGATCTCTGTACTGACCTCTGATATATTTATACATAGTTATTAGATCTCCCCTCAGTCGTCTTTTTTCTAAAGTGAATAAGCCTAATTTTGATAATCTTTCTGGGTACTGTAGTCCACCCATTCCAGTTATTACTTTAGTTGCCCTCCTCTGAACCCTCTCCAGCTTTGCTATGTCTGCCTTGTTCACAGGAGCCCACAACTGTACACAGTACTCCATGTGTGGTCTGACTAGTGATTTGTAAAGTGGCAGGACTATGTTCTCATCACGGGCATCTATGCCTCTTTTGATGCAACCCATTATCTTATTGCCCTTGGCAGCAGCTGTCTGACACTGGTTTCTGCAGCTTAGTTTGCTGTTCACTAAGGTACTTTTCCATGTCAGAGTTACCCAATATGTTACCATTTAGTATGTACTGGTGACTTGCATTATTCCTTCCCATATGCATAACCTTACATTTGTCAGTGTTAAACCTCATCTGCCACTTCTCTGCCCAAGCCTCCACTCTATCCAGATCCATCTGTAGCAGTGTACTGTCCTCTTCTGTGTTAATTACTTTACACAGTTTAGTATCAGCTGCAAAAATTGATATTTTACTGTCCAAGCCTTCTACAAGATCATTAATAAATATATTGAAGAGAATAGGGCCCAATACCAACCCCTGTGGTACCCCACTAGTGACAGTGACCCAATCTGAGTATGTACCATTAATAACCACCCTCTGTTTTCTATCACTGAGCCAGTTACTTACCCACATACAGACATTTTCTCCCAGGCCAAGCATTCTCATTTTATATACTAACCTTTTATGTGGTACCATGTCAAATGCGTACGACATCCATTGATTCGCCGCGGTCCAGTCTAGAACTTACCTCCCTCATGAAGCCATGCTGAGTTATTTGCTCATTTTTATTGAGGTACTCCAAGATAGCACCTCTTAGAAAACCCTCAAACAGTTTACCCACGACAGATGTTAAACTTACCGGCCTATAGTTCCCGGGCTCTGTTTTTGGACCCTTTTTGAATATTGGCACCACATTTGCTATGCGCCAATCCTGTGGAACACTCCCTGTTAGTATAGAGTCCTTAAATATCAGAAATAAGGGTCTGGCGATGACATTACTTAATTCTCTTAGGATACAGGGGTGTATGCCATCCGGTCCTGGCGATTCGCGTCTTCCATCGATCTCACTAGCGCTTGGGTGAGATTTCTAACTCAGTATCACTTAATAGTATCCAGATAAAATTATTTTTACCAATGATTACATTTTTTACCCCATGTGTTCTGGTGTGATCTTTGGGGGTTGCTTTTCTTTTCTGTCTTAATTGTCTTTGCATTCAGTGGACTTCAGTGGATGTTTTTTATTCATATCAGTATTAACCACTTCCCATGCGGGCCATTTACCCCCTTCCTGACCAGGCCTAATTTTGCAAATCTGACATGTGTGACTTCATGTGGTAATAACTTTGGAACGCTTTTACTTATCCAAGCGATTCAGAGATTGTTTTCTCGTGACACATTGTACTTCAAGTTAATGGTAAATTTGAGTCGATAAGTTTTAATTTTATTTATACAAAAATCCAAAAGTTTCACTGTTTTCTAAATTTGAATCTCTCTGCTTTTAAGACAGATAGTGATACCCCATAAAATCCTTTTTAATTTACATTCCCCATATGTCTACTTTATGTTGGCATCATTTTGGTAGTTTTTTTTTTTTTTTTTTTAGGACAGTAGAAGAATTAGAATTTTAGATGCAATTTTTGCAAATTTGCAAATTTTTTAAGGACCAGTTCAGTTCTGAAATCAGTTTGTGAGGCTTACATAATAAAAACCACCCATAAATTACCCAATTTTAGAAACTACACCCCTCAACCTATTCAAAACTGGAAATGTTGTTAATCCTTTAAGTATTCCACAGGAATTAAAGCAAAATAGATGTGAAATTTCAAAATTTCACTTTTTTTGCACATTTTCCATTTTAATCATTTTTTTCCTGTAACACATCAAGGGTTAACAACAAAACAAAACTCAATATTTATTACTCCCTTGTGTGGGGGCTCATTTTTTGCAGGATGAGGTGACATTTTTATTGATATCATTTTGGTATGCATACGACTTTTTGATTGTTTGATATTATGTTTTTTGGTAGGTGAGGCGACAAAAAAAGCTGTTTTGGCATAATTTTTATTAGATTTTTTTTACGCAGTTCACTTGATGGGGTAGATCATGTGATATTTTTATAGAGCTGGTCGTTTCGAACGTGGTGATACCAAATATGTCTATTTTATTTATTTTTATTTGTAACATTTTTTTAATTACATATTTGGGGGAAATTATTTTTTTTATATGTGATTTTTTTTTTAATATAATACTCTATTTTTTTTATTATTTTTTTTATTTTTTATTTTACACTTTGTGTCCCCCATAAGGTCATACAAGACCTCAGGGGGACATTTAACTTCACTTATTTATTTATTTATTTATTTATTTATCTGACATAGTAGCCCCAGTTACAGGGGAAATACATCCCCAGAGAGGCTGTACAGCATAATACTATGCTGTACAGCCTCAGTGCAGGGCGGATCGGGTCTATGAGAGACCCGGCAGCTCCTGAACGCTCCCAGCCCCGGCGATCACATGACCGCCAGGCCGGAACAGGAGGCGCAATAGCGATCCAGAAGTATACAGCGATCTAGAAGGCAGGGACCCCTGGGAACGGTCCCTGCCTTCTCTTTGGGGTACCCTGCTGTCACTGACAGCAGGTAACCCACTGTGCAGCTGCACGATTAGCGTGCAGCTGCTATTTCTGAATGGACGTTCAGAAAAGTCCATTCAGAAATAGACAACCACTTCACGGACGTTTATATCCTATGGGCGGACGTGAAGTGGTTAATAAAGACTTTTTTATACTTTGGTACATTTGGCTTATTTTTCATGGAGGGGTCTTCTTATTAAAGGGGTTGTCACTCCTACACTAACATTGGGAAAGTTATTCTTTGGTGGGAATAGGCCAGAGTCTGTACAATGCTTCTAGGCCTATTGCAGGTATATTCCTTTGTAGGCCTGCATGTGGCAGTGCTGCATTGAAATATACTGAATTTCCCATACACTAATCTATTAAATGACATTTAGTGCATGAGAAAAGCAATCTAATAATTGTACGTTCAGGCCCTCTTGGGGGAAGGGACTTAAAAAAGCTTTAAAATAGTTTTAAAAAAATGTTTAAGAATATAGAAAATATAAAAATTCAATTCACCCTCTTTCCCCATAAATAAAAATAAACAATATAAAACAAAGATCATATGCATTGCCACAACCCAAAACTATTCAAATATAAAAATAAATATAAAAATGTTAAGTGGATCAGAATACGGCGATGAAAAGAAAAAAAAATATATCTTTAAAAGTTTTTATTTTTAAGTATTAAAAATGGAGGGCATAGGTCATAGGGAACATCATAAAAACGAAACCCATAAAACTGTAGCAAAATCACTTTTTTTTCCCAATTTCACCCCTTTTAGATTTGTTCCCCATTATATCTTTGGTGGGAATGATGCCATTAGAAAGTACACTATGTCCCACAAAAAACAAACAAACAAAAACATGTTCTCATACCTGTTCTGACACCCTCAATCCGTCTGTGTGAACTAGTTGTCAGACAGTTAACTCTTTCCTAATAAATTCATTGAGCTGGACGCAGGGGGGTCCTTTGCAACTTTTATTAATAGGAGTGTAAAACTACAAGAAAATAACAGTGTTCAGTACAAAGTATACAGCATATCTGAGTACATCACATTATGCAGATACATGGATTATACAGCATAGTGAATGTAAGAGACAGCTGCAAGACAGAAGAGATAGCTCAAAAGACATGAGCACTAGAAAGCTATTAGTGACAATACAGGGAATTATAGTAACTCCCCGACTGTGCTATGATGAGGATAACAACAGAAGACTAACTGTCTAATGAACAGACATAGTGTGACTTAGCCTTGCCTGTGAAAAGATGGCTGCTGAAGAGGAAGGGGGCCGGGCTAAAGCAAGGCCTGATGGGAGCTACGGAGGCCTGCATAGAATATGAGGCAGATTAAATGAAGCTGCAATACAAGAACATGTCAACAGGTGGAGCTGTTGGATAACTAATTAGATATATTGCTGAGAAGGCATAACAATACCACCATATGAACGAAAAAAATAAAAAAGTTATGCCTCTGGGAAGACAGGGTATGAAAAACAAAAACTCAATCACTGAAAAATGCCATGTCATCAAAGGATTAATAGTGGTTATAGATCAGGGGTGTACAACCTTTTCTATGTAACATGTAGCTGGGGGCCACATTGTCACATTGTCATAATTTCAAGGGCTGAAAATAAAACTTAAAGGGATATTGCCAACTGAAATACTGTATTTATGGCGTATTGAACACCCAGTATATACCATAAATGTCTATTTACACTTCCAGAACTCAAATCTAATAGAAGAATACATGAAAGTTACATGTGAGCAGCCGCAAGACATAGACATACATGTCTGTTACCAGATGGTTGGGGCCGCACAGAATGGTATTGAGGGCCGCATGTGGTCCCTGGGTTGCAGGTTGTGCATCCCTGTTAAAGATAAATAAAATAGATACATAGTTGTTTAAATTGATAAAGTAAAATACATTTTAGTTGTAATCTAGATTTTGTTTTCTGAAAATTATGGCAATTGTTATGTATAAGGTAGCGAGTGAGTAGATGTGAAGTGCTCATCAAATACTATTTTAGGTTTACATTCAACTAGCTTTTATGTATATAATTACTACATATAATTACTATCATCATCTAGTTATTATATTAGTATGGAGCTCAGGCAGTACCGAGCACATCAGCTATTAAGTGCAGAATAGTAGAAGGAGGCCTCTTATTTCCTCCCCATTATCTGTCCTCCATCACCTCATCACTATTCCTCAACTCTTAGTTATTTAACTCTTGAACTGCATGTAACCCCCATATCAAAATTCTGTCACCCAGTTACTTTTCTCAAGGCCCCACAGATAACTCCTTCCCTATTATCTGTGCCATATGGCTAAATAAAAGAATAGACCTCACATGCACTGAGAACATTAAAGCAGTTGTCCAAGATTGTTCAAAATTCTGTTAATACCACTGAATGTTGTAAAAAAATAAAAATAAACGCTTAGATACTCATTTATTTGTCATCTGCTGTATACTGCTAATGCAAGGGCATACACAAATCTCATAGGGACCCAAAGCAAAATTTAGCATGGGTCCCCCTACTCCACCTTTATGCTTACATGGGCATATACTGTAGCACCTTCTAGGATCCTAGGACTCAGAAACTTTAGGAAAACTTATCTTTTTTCATTTTGGAACATACAAGACAGTAGGTTGGCTGTCTGTGGGTAAATGGAGTAGTGGTAGTGGTAGTAGTGGCAGTAGTGGCAGATGCTTTGCTTTAATGGTGGTGGCAGTAGGGAATTAGCAGCAAGCAGCAGGTGTAGAGGTAGCAGCAGTGGCAGCCATATAGTACATGTTGACAGTAAGACAGCAGCATGATGGAGGCATCAGCAGCCTTCCGGAAGATGATGGTCAGCAGGCTGCAGCAGTGGTATGATGGCAGTGGTGCCATGATAAGGGCAGCAGCAGTACAGAACATGATGGTAGGCAGATCGCAGCATTGGCTTGATGGTGGCGGTCAGTGTCGGACTGAGGTGTCTAGGGACCATCAGTAACATTTATTTTGGGGGCTCACCGTACGGATACATTCAAATATTACCTGGTTACACAGCAGCAAGATGCTACCAGATGATTGAATATGGGGGTTCCTGCAGCAACTTCGAGAAGGTCGGTCCTGGGGAGAAGAAGATACTGGCTAGATTTCCTCTATACCTCAGCTCTGATCGTGTCTATAATAATACACTGGGGAGTTTCTTTAATAATCTATCAAGTTTTTTATATGAACATAGGCTGGTTGAGGTGCTGTACATTGAATATATGTATGTAGTGCAGTAAGTCTACTGTGTTATGTGTCACTTGTACAGGGGGTGGGAGACTAGAGGCCCACCTTGCTCAGGGACCCACTGGGGGATTCATCTGTATCCCTGTGGTCCAATCCGAGCCTGGCAGCGGTAGAATGATGGAGGCAACAGTAGCTGAACAGAACATAATGGTTGGCACATCGCAGAAGTGGCATGATGGCAGCAGTGGTATGATGGAGGCTGACAGGCAGCAACCGTGGCAAGATGGGCCACCACCAGCATGGCCAGATCTATTCATCGGTCTCCATTAGAGGAGTGTGAAGATCATCCCAAATCCAGGCTTGGTTTATTTTGACAAAAGTCATGTTTTGGACACTGGCAGAGGACAACGTGGTCTATTTGGGTGTCACCACTCACCTGAAAAGCCTTGCAAAGTTAACACTGGAGGCTGGACAAGAAAGAATAAAGACAGTGTGCTGGGCCTGGTCGGGCTGCTGTTCCAGTCCACCTGCCCAGAAATCCATGGGGTCAAGGAACAGGGTATGCGCCAGAGACTTGCCAGAGTTTATGTAGGCCTGAACCTGGGCATTGAGGTGGGAGCTGTCGGCTTGCTGTCTGGCCTGACGTGGCACATGGAAAAACTGCTCCATCATGTTGAGGAAACTGAAATGGCTGCTGTGGCATCTGCTGGTCATGGTGGCAGGAGGGAATGGCTCTGTGGGGGGGCTCCCAGGTACACTGGCAGCAGGCATCTGCTCAATATAAGCTGGGGCAAGCTGCATACACAGTGTTTCCTGGAACTAATGGAATTTGTCCTTCCTTCCTGCCAGAGGAAAACATTCCCCCATTTTGCCTTGGTAGGGGGGTTTATCTGGCTATGCAGTAAGCATCAAACAGCTTATGTCGATGGTATGCATGTCACTGTGTAAGCAAGCCAGCATACAGGTGGCCATTCAGGCCAGCATGCCTGAGGAGTCACTTCTTTCCAACTCTACCCTCCCTGCTGACAAACTTTGTGGCCTCTTCCTAGGGCTTCAGCACCCGAAAGGAGACTTGGGTAAGAGTCCTAAGGCCTGACCTCGAAGCAACACATGCTCCCTGCTGCTGAGGATACTGGTGCATGACAAAATTGTTCATGGCTTTCCGCTGCTTATATAGATGCTCGAGCATGTGCAATGTTGAATTCTAGTGAGTTAGCTAGTGATGAGGAAAGTTATGAAAAATTTGTCTGCTTCGCTGAATTTTACAAAAAAATGTAAGCAGTTAAGTAGTGGCCACAATGATGTGGAATGATGATCACGCCATCCTCCCATTATTGAACCCCTCAGATGCCGTGTTCATCTCTGATCGGGGTTACAAAAATACATACTCACCTTATCCATTTTGCCCACGGAGAGGCCGTTGTGGCCATCTTAATTGAAGAAACTGACAAAATCTTGCTCGGTGATGTGATGACGTTATCATGTCATCACTCTGGCCAGGCACGGTGAAGTCATCACTGATGACGTCACAGCGCCCGTCCAGCATGGTGACATCACACGTCACCCCACACAAAATCGATTAGTTGCCACAAAGAGCAAGGAAATTCAGCTTTGCGGCTAATTAAATTTTTCCTGATATTCGGATTGAAGTCTATTCACTTGGCATCGATTCGATGAATACTAGAGTTGGCGTTCCTTGCCACGTAAGAATGGCTGAAATGCTTGGACAGTCTCCTGGACATTGCCTACACCTTGAGCAAGCCAATGTACTTACTCTGAAAGCATTGCACCACCAGGTTGATGACATGTGCCATGCAGGGAACATCTGTTCTTTCCCCCAGTTTGAAGGCAGCCAGAACATTGCACTCATTGTCGCTGACCATCTTTCCCAGTCGGCGGGGTGACTAGTGGGATGTACTTTAACAACTGCTCGCCACTGTGGCTATTCTCTCCAAGGCTGATCAGCTCCAACATGGTGTGGCAACGCTTGACTTGATACATGTGGTAGGAAAGAGGGAAAGTGCAAGTGACCCTGTGCCCTGTTGCTGTTGGGAAAAGTGCGTGTTCATGGAGGAGGATGTGGAGGGAGCCAATCAGGAGGCTTGGTGTGGGAGTTAGGAGGACACGTGTGTGTGTGTGTGTGGTGTGTGGGGGGGGGTGTCAAAAGGACCTGGCCTCATTGGCAGGGTGCTGTCTCACCGCTGCTGCAAAAATGAATGACCCAGTAGTCCATAAAAGACATGCACCGTTGCTGCCTGTAAGGCCCTTTTTACACGAGCGAGTTTCCAGCGCGAGTGCAATGCGTGATGTGAACGTATAGCACCCACACTGAATCCTGACCCGTTAATTTCAATGGGTCTGTGTACATGAGCATTTTTTTCAAACATCAGTTCTGCGTGAGAATCGCACCATGTTCTATATTCTGCTTTTCACGCATCCCTGGCCCATAGATGTGAATGGGGCTTCAGTGAAAAACGCATTGCATCCTGGAGCAAGTTTGGATGCAATGCGTTTTTCACTGATGGTTGCTAAGAGATGTTGTTTTTAAAACTTCATTTTTTTATCATGCGCATGGAAAACGCATCAAAACGCATTGCACCCGCACGAAAAAAACTGAGCAACTGAACGCAAAACACAAAATGGTGCGAGTTTTACTGAACGCATCTGGAGCCAATCTGTATCATTTGTGTGAAAGGGGCCTAAGGGATACTCCAGGTGTCCACCATGGCCTTTGCTACCAGAGCCGAAACGACGGGTAGGCGGGGGTAGGTGCCCACCTAAGGTGCCTTCTCACTACTCATGATGAGGGTGCAATCTTGGCCGCATTTGCGGCTGTTCATCCTCATGGGCTATGAGGGAATAGAGAGGTGCAAGAGGTCACAGTGACGTCGCTGTGACCCCCTGCGCTTGGCCTGGAGTGATCAATGTCATTACACTGATCACAGTGGGGGAACAGGAGTGAGGTAAGGCCCCTTTCACGCGAGCGACTTTTCTACGCAACTGCACTTAATCCTGACCCATTCATTTCAATGACTCTGTGTACATGAGTGTTTTTTTTCACGCATCAGTTCTGCGTTGTGTGAAAAACGCAACATGTTCTATATTCTGCGTTTTTCACTCAGCCCTGGCCCTATAGAAGTGAATGGGGCTTCAGTGAAAAACGCATTGCATCCTGAAGCAAGTGCGGATTCAATGCGTTTTTCACTGATGGTTGCTAAGAGATGTTGCTTGTAAACCTTCAGTTTTTTTTATCACGCACGTGAAAAACGCATCAAAACGCATTGCACACTCACAGAAAAAACTGAACAACTGAACGCAATCACAGACAAAACTGACTGAACTTGCTTGCAAAATGGTGTGAGTTTCCCTGAACGCACCCTGAATGCATCCGGACCTAATCCGTCATGCTTGTGTGAAAGGGGCCTAAGGTTTTTTTTTTTTTAAACTAAGCAGTGATGTACTGGAGGCACGAAGGAGCACTATCTGTATATACATATATACTGGCACTAAGGGAGGAAGCATTAAATACTGGTACTAAGTAGGTGAGCATTAAGTACTGGCACTAAGGAGGTGAGCATTAAATACTGCCACTAAGGGGGGCATTATATACTCGCACTAACGGGGGCATTAATACTGGCACTAAGAGGGGGAAACATTAAATACTGTAGCTAAAGGGGGAGCATTATATACTGGCACTGGAGGGAGCATTATATGGATGTAGCAGAGTTAGCACTCAAACTCAAACGTCTTAACTCATCATTATATCCTAAAACAAAAGCCATTGAACCAATTGAAGGTGTTGACTTAACACAGCAAGTTCAGATAAGACGTCTCATTAAGCATGTGTGCTAACTCTGCTACATCTATAGTGGCAGTGGGGGGCAGCATTGTATACTGGCACTAAGATGGGGCAGCATTACATACTGCACCTCCAGCAACTTGGCCAGGTGGGAATCAAGCTTGCGCACCATAGGATTGCTGGATGTGTACAGTTGTTTCCTGGCCGCGCATTCCATTATTGATGGCTGACGATGGAGCGTAACAGAAGGAGTCTGAGCGGTAGATACAGAAAGGGATGATGACATTGTACTGCCCGTGGATGCAGCCTGGCTGCCACAAGAGGGATCGTGAGGAGGAGGGAACTCCTGTTGAGGTAGACAGCTGCCGCATTTGCTTGGCCACGGGATGGGGTGATGATGCTGCTTGTGGTTCAGTAGAGTGGTGCCTATGTTTGTGTTTGCAGCCCACATCTTATTTTGCTCTTGCACAGATTGCACAGGGCAATGCTTTTGTCTTCTGTCAATGTGGAGAAATACTTTCAGATGGGAGATACTCGCACAGAGATATAGGCAACCGAGCTCAGCTTAGCTCTGGGCGTGGTGGGGTTTTCTTGCCACTTCTTAGGTAAAAAGAAAATGCCCCACAAGGAAGGGGTCGGTAAGCCAGGGAGGAATCCGCTGAAAGCTTTCTCTGGGCCTGCGAGGAGGAGCAGGAAGAATGCTCTGACCCTGGCTCCACAGCACGTTGTCAGACACCAAAGTCACGTCAATGTCATCCGGGTGCGACTGAGAGGAGGGGTGAGCTATCCAATCCACCATCTCATCTTTCTCCTCAATAATAATGTTGCGCCTTTCCAAAGCCAGAGCAACTGTGACCTACTACTACTACTTCTGGCTGGATAGCTGGTGCTGCTACTAACCACATTCTTTCTCTGGGTCTTCTGTTTGGAACCCATCTGTAGCCCTTAAATTTTTAGGCCTATATGCAGGTTTTAATAATTTCCAAAAAACAAAAAATGCCACTGTGTGGAGATAGAAATGAAGGGAAACAGATTTATGCCTAAACTCATTATCACTCACAGATAATTTGGTGCACTACCCTGTGTATTGGGGTAGTAATAACCTATATTCTGTTTATTTTAATTGAACAACCCCAAGAAAATACATCAAATTACAATTGTGCGGAAATAGAATAGACAGAAACAGATTATTGAGGCCTGACACTTAATTTCACATTGTGACTCACAGGTAAATTGTTTCACTATCCTGTGTATTAGTGTACTGACCACTTATGCTGGTTTAATTAAATTGAACAAGTCTCACAAAAAAATAAAATTTTAACCAATAAATGGAACTGGATGACTGAGGCTTGATGCTTAATATCATGTTATCACTCACGGGTAATGTGGTGCACTACTTGTGTATTGGTTTAGTGATCACCTACTGTATATGCTGGTTGAATCAAATTGAATCCCCTCAAAAAATAAAATTACAACTTTCTGGAATCTGAATATAGAATAAATTGAAATGGATTATTAAGGTTCAGGTCTGATGCATGTTAGCACTCACAGATAATGTGGTGCACAACCATGTGTATTGGTTTACCTGGAAGTAGAATAGTAACATAGTAACATAGTAACATAGTTTATAAGGCCGAAAAAAGACATCTGTCCATCCAGTTCGACCTGTTTTCCTACGAGTTGATCCAGAGGAAGGCAAAAAAAACCCTGTGCGGTAGAAGCCAATTTTCCTCACTTTAGGGGAAAAAATTCCATCCCGACTCCAATCAGGCAATCAGAATTACTCCCTGGATCAACAACAACCCATATCTAGTAACTATAACCTGTAATATTATTACCCTCCAGAAATACATCCAGGCCCCTCTTGAACTCTTTTACTGAACTTACCATCACCACCTCCTTGGGCAGAGAGTTCCATAGTCTCACTGCTCTTACCGTAAAGAATCCTCTTCTATTTTTGTGAACAAACCTTCTTTCCTCCAGGCGCAGAGGATGTCCCCTCGTCATGGTTACTGTCCTTGGGATAAAGAGATCATGGGAGAGATCTCTGTACTGACCCCTGATATATTTATACAGAGTTATTAGATCTCCCCTCAGTCGTCTTTTTTCTAAAGTGAATAACCCTAATTTTGATAATCTTTCTGGGTACTGTAGTCCACCCATTCCAGCTATGACTTTAGTTGCCCTCCTCTGAACCCTCTCCAGCTCTGCTCTGTCTGCCTTGTTCACAGGAGCCCAGAACTGTACACAGTACTCCATGTGTGGTCTGACTAGTGATTTGTAAAGTGGCAGGACTATGTTCTCATCACGGGCATCTATGCCCCTTTTGATGCAACCCATTATCTTATTGGCCTTGGCAGCAGCTGTCTGACACTGGTTTCTGCAGCTTAGTTTGCTGTTCACTAAAATTCCTAGGTCCTTTTCCATGTTAGAGTTACCCAATGTTTTACCATTTAGTATGTACTGGTGACTTGCGTTATTCCTTCCCATATGCATAACCTTACATTTGTCAGTGTTAAACCTCATCTGCCACTTCTCTGCCCAAGCCTCCAGTCTATCCAGATCCATCTGTAGCAGTGTACTATCCTCTTCTGTGTTAATTACTTTACACAGTTTAGTGTCATCTGCAAAAATTGATATTTTACTGTGCAAGCCTTCTACAAGGTCATTAATAAATATATTGAAGAGAATAGGGCCCAATACTGACCCCTGTGGTACCCCACTAGTTACAGTGACCCAATCTGAGTATGTACCATTAATAACCACCCTCTGTTTTCTATCACTGAGCCATTTACTTACCCACATACAGACATTTTCTCCAAGGCCAAGCATTCTCATTTTATATACTAACCTTTTATGTGGTACCGTGTCAAATGCTTTGGAGAAGTCCAGATATACGACATCCATTGATTCCCCGTGGTCAAGTCTAGAACTTACCTCCTCATAGAAACTGATTAAATTGGTTTGACATGACCGATCCCTCATGAAGCCATGCTGATATGGAGTTATTTGCTTATTTTCATTGAGGTACTCCAAGATAGCATCTCTTAGAAAACCCTCAAACAGTTTACCCACTACAGATGTTAAACTTACCGGCCTATAGTTCCCGGGCTCTGTTTTTGGACCCTTTTTGAATATTGGCACCACATTTGCTATGCGCCAATCCTGTGGAACACTCCCTGTCAGTATAGAGTCCTTAAATATCAAGTATAAGGGTCTGGCAATGACATTACTTAATTCTCTTAGGATACGTGGGTGTATGCCATCCGGTCCTGGCGATTTGTCTATTTTAATCTTTTTTAAGACGCCCCAGTACTTCTTCCTGGGTCAGACAGGCCACTTTTAAAGGGGAATTCACTTTTATATTCTGCATTTCATCTGACAGTTTATTTTCCTCAGTGAATACAGTGGAGAAAAAAATATTTAAGAGTTTTGCTTTCTCCTCATCGCTCTCTGCTACTCCCCCCTCACTACTCTGTAATGGGCCGACACCTTCAGATTTATACTTTTTAGTATTTATATAATTGAAGAACATTTTAGGGTTAGTTTTACTCTCTTTAGCAATTAGTCTTTCAGTCTCTAGTTTAGCTGCTTTTATTTGTCTTTTACAAATTCTATTTTTTTCCTTATAGTTTTTCAATGCTTCCTTGCTCCCCTCCTGTTTTAGTGATTTAAATGCTTTCTTTTGTCATTTATTGCTTTTTTTACAGTTCTATTTATCCACATTGGTTTTTTCTTGTTTCTTATCATTTTATTCCTATACGGTATGTACCTCTCACAATTAGATATTAGGATGCTTTTAAAAATATCCCATTTTGTGGCTATATTTTTATTTTTGAGGATTTTGTCCCAGTTAGTTAGACCTATGGCCTCTCTTAGATGGCTAAATTTTGCATTTTTGAAGTTTGGTATTTTTGTTCCTCCCTGAAGAAATGCTTTTTTTAATGACAATTTAAAGGTTATTATTTTATGGTCACTGTTACCCAGGTGTCCCCCGACCTGCACATCTGTTGTTCTGTCAGGTCTATTGGTTAATACTAAGTCCAGTATGGCCGTCCCTCTAGTCGGGTCCTGAACCAGTTGGGAAAGGTAATTGTCTTTGGTTATTTTCAAGAACCTGTTTCCTTTATGAGATATACAGGTTTCAGTTTCCCAGTCTATATCTGGGTAGTTGAAGTCCCCCATAATAACAACCTCATTCTGATTTGCCGCTTCGTCTATTTCATTTAGAAATTGATTTTCTGTGGCCTCTGATATATTAGGTGGTTTATAATAAACTCCTATTAGTATTTTATTATTGTTTTTGGCTCCATTTATTTCTACCCACAGTGACTCCACATCTTCATGTCCCTCACTTATATCTTCCCGGATTGTGGGCTTTAGACAGGACTTTATATAAAGGCAGACCCCTCCCCCTCGCCGGTTTTGACGATCCTTTCTAAAAAGATTGTAACCCTGTACATTAACTGCCCAGTCATAGGTATCATCCAGCCATGTCTCAGTTATTCCCACTATGTCACAGTCCTCCTCACACATCACTAATTCCAGTTCGCCAATTTTATTAGTTAGGCTTCTGGCATTAGTGTATAAGCTTAAATGATTTCTGACTGTCCCTGACTCCTTAATATGGTTTTTCTAGCACCCTCGATTACAACCCAGTATAGAATGGTGTTCTACTAGGGCACCTCCCTGCCTGCTGCAGAACTGAATGGCTCATCCAGACTGTCTATCAGCCTGGGAGCCAATCAGGGCAAGCTCTCCCCCCTTCCTTTCAAGGTCATGTGAGAACCCTTCTTCTTCCTCCTTCGTGTTTTTTACTGCCACCATGTGCAGTAAAATGGTGCTAAGTGTTGTTTTACAGAATTCATTCATTTATTTGCCTACCATCTGAAAAATAGCAAAGTTCGGGCCAAACGTGGTTCGGTACGAACTGGTTCACTCATCTTCAGTTTAGTGCATAGGAATTTTTACAGTTACTATAGTAATCTGTTTGTACTGAGCTCCCCTTACTGGCAGCTGCATGAAAGTGCAGTGCACTCATTTTAGGAAGACAGATCCAAAGAAACAAAAAAAGGTAAGGTCCAGATTGCTGTCCTCCAAATGAACATTTAATATTAAAAATTAAACAAAATCGCCACATATAATGCATTTCTGAGACGGTCTGCCTCCTTCATCATATACCAAGCACAGTACACACCAAAAGTTTGGACACACCTTCTCATTCAAAGAGTTTTCTGTATTTTCATGACCATGAAAATTGTAGATTCACACTGAAGGCATCAAAACTATGAATTAAAACATCTGGAATTATATACTTAACAAAAAAGTGAGAAACAACTGAAAATATGTCTTATATTCTAGGTTCTTCAAAGTAGCCACCTTTTGCTTTGATTACTGCTTTTCACACTCTTGGCATTCTCTTGATGAGCTTCAAAATGGTATTCCAACAGTCTTGAAGGAGTTCCCAGAGATGCTTAGCAATTTTTGGCCCTTTTGCCTTCACTCTGCGGTCCAGCTCACCCCAAACCATCTCGATTGGGTTCAGGTCTGGTGACTGTAGAGGCCAGGTCATCTGGCGTAGCACTCCATCGCTCTTCTTCTTGGAGGTGTGTTTGGGGTCATTGTCCTGTTGATAAATAAATGATGGTCCAACTAAACGCAAACCGGATGGAATAGCATGCCGCTGCAAGATGCTGTCGGTAGCCATGCTAGTTCAGTATGCCTTCAATTTTAAATAAATCCCCAACAGTGTCACCAGCAAAGCACCCCCACACCATCACAACCTCCTCCCTCCATGCTTCACAGGTGGGAACCAGGCATGTTGAGTTCCATCCGTTCACCGTTTCTGCATCGCACAAAGACATGGTGGTTGGAACCAAAGATCTCAAATTTGGACCATCAGACCAAAGCACAGATTTCCACTGGTCTAATGTCCATTCCTTGTGTTCTTTAGCCCAAACAAGTCTCTTCTGCTTGTTGCCTGTCCTTAGCAGTGGTTTCCTAGCAGCTATTGTACCATGAAGGCCTGCTGCACACAGTTGTTGTAGAGATGTGTCTGCTGCTAGAACTCTGTGTGGCATTGACCTGGTCTCTAATCTGAGCTGCTGTTAACCTGCGATTTCTGAGGCTGGTGACTCGGATGAACTTATCCTCCGCAGCAGAGGTGACTCTTGGTCTTCCTTTCCTGGGGCGGTCCTCATGTGAGACAGTTTCTTTGTAGCGCTTGATGGTTTTTGCGACTGCACTTGGGGACACTTTCAAAGTTTTCCCAATTTTTCGGACTGACTGACCTTCATTTCTTAAAGTAATGATGGCCACTCGTTTTTCTTTAGCTGCTTTTTTCTTGCCATAATACAAATTCTAACAATCTATTTAGTAGGCTATCAGCTGTGTATCCACCTGACTTCTGCCCAACACAACTCGGCCGTCATAGTGCCGGAGGCGCCGTCACACACCATCAGTGTGGCAGCGTGGCTTAGGCTAACATTGATACTTACACTGTTCAGATGCTCCTGATGAGTACGTTGTACGAAACGCGTTGAGCCTAGACGCAGTGTTAGATAGCCTTCAGCCTACATGGTCAGCGCTAGCAGTAGTAGAGTGTATTTGGAAGGGTATTCACAGCACCGCTGTGATTGCTTAACACAAGGCTTCCATGGATGTGTTGGCCTACGTGTATGCTAATAGACGAAGCTGTGTCTCTATTGATCTCACACTGAGCACTACAGGCTCTAATATATAGTGTTGGGCTCCATTCCTATACAGCTCTTCTTTTATGTGAGGCATCATTGGATACGTGGGTGATGGATGGGGGAAATACTCTCCTCCACTATTACTGATGAGACGTACGCAGTTAAAGGGATTAATTTCCGCGTCTTCCTCACTATTGTATTACAATAGCACTTGAGTATTTTGCTGGCTCACATAGACCTTCAGTGAGCCATTGTGCTCACGCCCATTAGTGCTTTTTATACTCCTTTATTCCATTCAGTAACAATACCCGTTGCTGCTGGGACTGTGGAGTGTATTTTTATTTCACATACATCCACTCACTAGACCCTTTCCCCATGTTTGTTTTACATGTTGTGAGTTTACATGCAATAAGTTGCGAATAAAAAAAGTTTTAGTGTTCACTAGCTCAGTAATTTCCTATCTATATAGTGACAAACATAGTATCTAATACCTTCTTTTTCCGTGAATTATTCCACCTAGAATATAAGACATATTTACAGTTGTTTCACACTTTTTTGTTGTTATATAATTCCACATGTTAATTCATAGTTTTGATACCATCAGTGTGAATCTACAATTTTCATAGTCATGAAAATACAGAAAACTCTTTGAATGAGAAGGTGTGTCCAAACTTTTGGTCTGTACTGTACTTGATGAAGAAGGCGGACCGCCTCTGAAGTGTGTTATACATGGCAGTTCATTTGGAATGCAGCACTCTGGGCTGGACCTTGCCTTCTTTTGTTTCCTTGGTTTTATCCTCTGGCTTCTTTCGGAGAGATGGAAAGGTGGTGAAAAAAAACTGCACAAATGAAACACTCATTTGTAGGGATGAGCAGACCTGTGGATGTTTGGGTTTGATGGGTTCGGCCGAACTTTGTTTCAAAGTTAGGTTCAGGTCCTGAATTTGACCCAAACTTGACCCCCATTAGGGACACGAACTTTGGGGCTGAAATATGGCTATAAAAAAGTAATTAAAAGAGCTAGTAAGAGCAGTACAATTGCCCTGCAAACAAATGTGGATAGGGAAATGGGTTAAAATAACATAAAATACAAAACATGAAAAATAGTAATCTTGGACCAGGAAGCGGAGGTCCAAGTAGAGTAGGAAGTTGAGGAGGCTGTAGATGTGCTGGTGTAGGGGGAAGAGGCGGAGGAGGCAAAGGAGGAAGGCAATACTGTTTTTGTGGGGGGTTTTTGTCTGTAAATTCTTAGTGTGACATAGAGCCATTTTTTGTGGTGAGGCTGGTATTACTCTCTACTCTACCAATATAAGACATAATAATCTTGAGCCAGGAGGTGGAAGTCCAAGTGGGGGAGGAAGTGGACTTGGGGGGTAGGTGGAAGAGGCGGAGGAGGTAACCAAAATTTTTTTTATTATTTTGTTTTTCTTTTTGGTTTGTGGAGGTCCCAAAACACTGGGAGCTGGCAAAGAATGCACAAAGTGCACTGGAGTATAACAATGGCTGGGTGCAGCCGGTATACTTCTCTTCTCTGGCCAAGGTATGGACAAGTCTTGTGGGATCATCTTAATGAACATGAGCTTGTCCACGTTGGCTGTGGACAGGCAGATGCGCCTGCCTGTGATCACACCCCCTGCTGTGCTAAACACATTTTTGGACAATAGACTTGTCACAGGGCAGGCCAGCACTTCCAAAGCGTAAAGGGCAAGCTCAGGCCATGTATCCAATTTGGAGACCCAGAAGTTAAATGGGGAAGACCCATTAGTCAGTACGTGCAGACATGTGTACATGTACTCTTCCACCATGTTGCTTAAAAGCTCCCTTTTGCTAAAACGTTGCTACATGTTGTGGCGTGCTGACAAAGCTTTGCCACATTTCGGCCATGCTAATCCTCCCTTCCAAGGTTCTGGTGTGGCCCAGCTGTGTAAGCGACTTCATCCTTCTCCTCTTGCTTCCACTGAGGCCCCACAGGTGGGAGTGCACCGATCACGCTCCAGTGATGGAGGTAAGGACAGCACCTTGTTCTTGTAGCGAGGATCCAGCAGGGTGGCCACCCAGTAATCAGCACTGGTAACAATGAGGGCAACTTGGCAGTCGTTGCGTGCAGGCACTGCAGCATGTAGTCACTTATGTGTGCCAAACTTCTTCAATTACATAAATGGTAAAAAGTATAAACCCTTACAGAGTAACAAGGGGGGAGTTGCAGAGAGCGATGAGGAGAAAGCAAAGCTACTAAATATTTTTTTTCTCCACTGTATTCACTGAGGAAAATAAACTGTCAGATGAAATGCAGAATATAAAAGTAAATTCCCCATTAAAAGTGCCCTGTCTGACCCAGGAAGAAATACAATGACGTCTTAAAAAGATTAAAATAGACAAATCACCAAGACTGGATGGCATATACCCCCATATCCTAAGAGAATTAAGTAATGTCATAGCCAGACCCTTATTTCAGATATTTAAGGACTCTATACTGACAGGGAGTGTTCCACAGGATTGGCGCATAGCAAATGTGCCCCCTTCACAGTAATAATGCCCATTGTGCCCCCTTCACAGTAATAATTCCTATTGTGCTCCCTTCACAGTAATAATGCCCACTGTGCCCCTATCACAGTAATAACGCTCTCTGGCTCTGTGCCCCCTCCATACTAGACATGCCCAGTGTGCCCCGTTCACTTTAGTAATGCCCTCTGTGCACCCTCCAGAGTAGTAATGCCCTCTGTGCCCCTTCCTTAGTAGAAATGCTCTCTGTGCCCCCTCCAAAGTAATGAAGCCCTCTGTGCCCCTTCCATAGTAACGAAGTCCTCTGTGCCCCCTTCAATAGTATTGAAGTCCTCTGTGCTCCCTCTGTATTAAAAAAAAAACAGCACCTACTCACCTTGTCCCGTTCCTGAAGCTCACATACCTCTCTTCCCTGCAGGCACAGATAGCTCTGCAGCACGATGTGGGCGGGGCTTATGCAGATTTCTGGGCTGCAAGCTCCGCCTTCACGGGCTGGCAGCACAATCTGTGCAGACTGAATGGTGGAGCAGGGAGAAGTCTTTCTTCTTCACCATTCAGAGCGCAACCAGCCTGAAGGAGGGGAGGAGTGCGAGAGCTGAGCGGTCAGTGATGGAAGCGCTCATTGCTTCTGGCACCCCCCTTGAGAGCAGGCACCTGGGGCGGACCGCTCCCCATGCCCCCCTCAGTACGCCACTGTCCTGTGTGTCACTCAACTCCTCACCCAGTCAATGTTTGGTCAGTGATTTCCATCAGTGATTTTGAACCAAAACCAGGTGCGGCTCTAAACACAGAACAGGTAAAGATATTTCCCTTACACCTTATCTCTGTGGAGGCTACACTCCAGGTTTTGGCTCACAATCACTGATCACTGATCACTGATCAAAACACTGACATGTGAATAAGGCTTTAGGCCTATTTGACACGTCATTAAATCATAGATATGTTCTATTCATGTTATCCACGGACAGCACATGTTACCATTGACATTAATGTGTTTATTTACCCAGAAGTGCTTGTGGTATATTTCTGTACAAACTTGTTAAGCTAAAGTGCAAAGAATAGTGATATTTCTCTCTTTTATCTCCTTTAATCTATTTAAACATTCTTCTTATTTCAGATATTTAAGGACTCTATACTGACAGGGAGTGTTCCACAGGATTGGCGCATAGCAAATGTGGTGCCAGTATTCAAAAAGGGTCCAAAAACAGAGCCCGGAAACTATAGGCCAGTAAGTTTAACATCTGTTCCATTTGTTTATTGAAATGAACCCTTCTTTATTTTATCACCTAATTTGCAACCAAGGGCTCTGGCATCAGGCACCCTGCCTTCCCTGCAGCTTAAAAAATGTACGATTGAGGGCATCTCAACCAACATTTGACAGGAGATCTTTCAACACCACAGTGTACCTCGAATTAATCCGGTGCCTTCCTTTTCATCACTGCATGCTGGCCCAGGGAGGTGCAGAAATGTGAGTACCAACTACTACACCCATCAGGCCACCACACATTGCCACTGCAGTCCCTGTCGCTGCACATGAAAGTGCAGTGTGTTCATTTTGGCAAGAGAGATAAAGGAAATAAAAGAAGGGAAGTTCTGACTACCAAATTAAGATTTATTATTGAAAATTAAATAAAATCGCCATATATAATGCGTTTCGGAGTCGGTCTGCCTCCTTTATTATATACCAGGTATCTAGAGGCAGACCACCTCTGAAATGTGTTATATGCGGCTGTTCATTTGGAAGACAGAACTCTGGACCATGCCTTCTTTTGTTTCCTTGGACTTCTTTGTGGAGAGATGGGGAAGGTGGTGGCTGTAGTCTCCGGTGATCTACTCATCATATTTATAACTGAGTTGTTCCGGTCCTTGCGCAACTCCTTTTGGTGAGTGTATTGCTATCCAGCACACCTGCTAAGCTAGCAATGGTTCACACTATGGACTGCCTGTGTTTTATATGTTTTAGCATTTTGGAAAATAGGAAGTTCCTTCTCCGGGACCCGGTAACTGTTGCAAGCCTCATTGAAGATATGCCACTGTGCACAGGACAGTCATTTGCTGCAGTAGTCATGTACCGTATAACTGTGCGTCACTGTTGTAGTCTGTAAACAGACAATGGTAGAAGAAACGGACCAGCGGTTCAGAGAATGGCACAGGAGATAGAGGTGAGTATGTAGTTTTTAATTTTCATAGTATTCAGAAGCATTCCTAGAAATCTTAACTATCTCAGAAACCCCTTTAATCCTTTATGGACCTCCACTTTACATATATGGCAGAAGTCCTGTATTTAAAAAGGGCACCCACTGGAAAGTGCAGCTGGCAGCATAGCCAACAGTTTTTTCTGTTTTATAAAGCAGACATCTGGTCAAATGTGACCATGGCATCGGAGTGCAAACCGATTTTCACTGGTTTATTTCAACGTAGGCCTGTAGGTGGCAGCACTACATTGGAATATACTGAATTTACAATTTGGCAATGTCTTAAATCCTATTGTTAAATAGAAATGTAAAAAAAATGAAACTACACAAATAGAACACTCATTTGCCATTTTGAGGAAAGCTGGTTGACAATGACTACCACTAGCAGTAATAACAGTTCATCCTGTGTCAGTGGCGTGCCTAGGGTGTTTGGCACCTGGGGCGAGTCCTTTCTCTGGCACTCCCCCTTCCCCAATACTTTAAAAAAAATGTACCCCCTCACAGTAGTATTGCCCTCATTGTACAACCTTCACTAGTTTTGTACAAATGTGTGCGCCCTCACAGTAGTTATGCCCACATTGTGCCTTCTCACAGTAGTTATACCCACATTGTGCCCCCTCACAGTAGTTATTCCCACATTGTGCCCTCTCACAGCAGTTATGCCCACATTGTGCCCTCTCACAGCAGTTATGCCCACATTGTGCCTTCTCACAGTAGTTATACCCACATTGTGCCCCCTCACAGTAGTTATGCCCACATTGTGCCCCCTCACAGTAGTTATGCCCACATTGTGCCCCCTCACAGTAGTTATACCCACATTGTGCCCCCTCACAGTAGTTATGCCCACATTGTGCCCCCTCACAGTAGTTATGCCCACATTGTGCCCCCTTACAGTAGTTATGCCCACATTGTGCCCCCTTACAGTAGTTATGCCCTCTTTGTCCCCCCTTCACAGTAATAATCCCCATTGTGCCCCCTTCACAGTAATAATGCCCATTGTGCCCCCTTCACAGTAATAATTCCTATTGTGCTCCCTTCACAGTAATAATGCCCACTGTGCCCCTATCACAGTAATAACGCTCTCTGGCTCTGTGCCCCCTCCATACTAGACATGCCCAGTGTGCCCCGTTCACTTTAGTAATGCCCTCTGTGCACCCTCCAGAGTAGTAATGCCCTCTGTGCCCCTTCCTTAGTAGAAATGCTCTCTGTGCCCCCTCCAAAGTAATGAAGCCCTCTGTGCCCCTTCCATAGTAACGAAGTCCTCTGTGCCCCCTTCAATAGTATTGAAGTCCTCTGTGCTCCCTCTGTATTAAAAAAAAAACAGCACCTACTCACCTTGTCCCGTTCCTGAAGCTCACATACCTCTCTTCCCTGCAGGCACAGATAGCTCTGCAGCACGATGTGGGCGGGGCTTATGCAGATTTCTGGGCTGCAAGCTCCGCCTTCACGGGCTGGCAGCACAATCTGTGCAGACTGAATGGTGGAGCAGGGAGAAGTCTTTCTTCTTCACCATTCAGAGCGCAACCAGCCTGAAGGAGGGGAGGAGTGCGAGAGCTGAGCGGTCAGTGATGGAAGCGCTCATTGCTTCTGGCACCCCCCTTGAGAGCAGGCACCTGGGGCGGACCGCTCCCCGTGCCCCCCCTCAGTACGCCACTGTCCTGTGTGTCACTCAGCCCCTCACCCAGTCAATGTTTGGTCAGTGATTTTCATCAGTGATTTTGAACCAAAACCAGGTGCGGCTCTAAACACAGAACAGGTAAAGATATTTCCCTTACACCTTATCTCTGTGGAGGCTACGCTCCAGGTTTTGGCTCACAATCACTCAAGGAAATCACTGATCAAAACACTGACATGTGAATAGGGCTTTAGGCCTATTTGACACGTCATTAAATCATAGATATGTTCTATTCATGTTATCCACGGACAGCACATGTTACCATTGACATTAATGTGTTTATTTACCCAGAAGTGCTTGTGGTATATTTCTGTACAAACTTGTTAAGCTAAAGTGCAAAGAATAGTGATATTTCTCTCTTTTATCTCCTTTAATCTATTTAAACATTCTTCAGTATTTATTAAATATTGTGGAATAGATCTCAATATGTGCTATAAAAAAGAATCCAAATAAACTACTGGAGGCTGTAATTTTTCGAATGTTTAATTTATTGAATCACAGTATTATCTACTCTAATCTCCAACGTCTCCTCTTCCTCATCCTGCCTCCAGTTCTTCATCCTCTGATGGTAATGTCAGGATGGAAATTGAAGAATCTGTTTCAGATTCATAGACCACTAGAAAAACAAGAAGAAGAACATTACTCTGCTGCTTCTATTCTATACAGTGAAAATCTGAAACCTGATATATCCATTATAGTTCTACATTACATGACTCATTAGATGAAGATGTTTGCAGGTCATTTATTCTTCGATAGTCTTTCTTCTTTCTAGAATAGAGAATATGATAAGTGATAATCCTGCAGAGAATAAAGCCATCAAATAGCTGATTATTCCATGTCTACAGCAGATCATTGTACATATAAGAATGGACCACAATGTGGTCACTGCACCAGTCTTCCTCCAGTAATTGACACCATGAATGTAGAGGCTGAAAAAGGCCAGTGTGGTGAGAGGTTTGCAGAAGGCAAATAGTGTATATGATAGATGTGTCATGTGTAACAATACAGGGACTTACTTGTAATAAATGAAAAGGCCTATGCCCGTAGCCGCTAAGGCCGTCACTGCCACCGCTGCAACTGCAATGCCAATATTAATCTCTATTCAGGAATGAAATAAAAGAAAAATAATGATTATTGACCAGAAAATATGAGGCTTCCCATAGCAGGATACAACATTATAGAAGTGATCAGATTTACAGAAAATATACATATAGGTAGTATAATGGATAGAAAATATTATGGTACAAACTTCTCATCCTGTCGCTGTCTCCTTCAGGAACCCTCAGAGGCTCTGGCAGCAATTCCGCACCTAATATGACCTCTGGTATAATTGTGACATCACTGCCTAGCAACATCTCTATTATGATGTCATCATGTGCAGATGTTATATAAAAAACTACCTAAACCTAGTAAAGCTGCAGCCAGGTGTGGCCTGTGAAGGTCTAGAATTAAACCAATTCACAAATAAATGTGGTCCCCATTGTGTGGAAGTTGGCCTTGTGTACACCTTTACTTTCCAGTAGTGTTGAGCGAGCATGCTCGGCCGAACTCGCTGTTTGGCCTAGCATGCCTACGCTCGGGTCCGCTGGGTCTTCAGCGGAGCGCAATGCTCGAGTCTCTTCCCTGCACTGTAATGTTGATTTATACACTAATGCGTACGCATTTGTACGCTAAACCGTACGCATTTGTATGCTAATGCGTACGGATTGTGCGCTAATGCGTACAAATTCAGTTAATTAGCATACTTTTATGAGTGAAAGGAGTAAAAGAGGAGAAGTCGCGATTCTGACCTTTTTCTATTAACCAGACACCCTCCCCTCTTCCGAGCGGGGGGTGCCTGGTTTAGTCCCATTGACTAACATTATGCTCGGGTGCTCGGCCGAGGACTCGAGCAACCCCTAGTGCTTGGCCAGAGCACCCGAGCATACAAGCACAGAGGTGCTCGCTCAACACTATTTTCCAGTCAAAACCAATGTAGGAAATGCTGATAGAATGATGGAAAAATGTGAAAAAATGTATGGAGAAACCTTTAAATCTGAGCATAGCTTTACCATCATTTACATAATAAAATAATTTCAGAATCAGTTGAAGAAAACATTTCATTGATTGGTAAGGGGATCATTGACCTTATATTGTCCTTGTATGTGCACCAGTTACACACAGCAATCAGCTTGTAGCTGGTATTTTACACCTTCAGTCTCCTTCCCTTGTAGATCTTAAGCTCTTTGGGATGAGGTCCAGGACCGTTTATAGAGTTACTGCTGCCCTTAGTGCCCACCCCGAACACAATTTACACAATTAGACCCTAGACACATGTAAGGCTTAATGTATTTTCATTCCATATAGTCCTAGGACTAGTGATAGCCTTTCTTGACATGTATCTATTTATTTAAGGATTTAATAATAAAGTAGTTGTTTTAAAGGCGAGAATACATACATGTCAAGAAAGGCTATTACTAGTCTTAGGACTATATGGAATGAACCCCCCCCCCCCCCCCCCCCGCCAACACACACACACTGATGTATGTACATAATTACACTGATGTAAGTACATAATTTAACTGATGGCCAAATGCTCTCTAGGTCATCAGATATTCCTCATGATTCCTCCATATACATGCATGATTGACTGAAAGCCACACTGCAAAAAAAAAAAAAAACTACAAAACACCATGGGGCGGATTATACTAAGGCTGGTGTTTCTTACACAAATGTTAATAAGAATCCTAACTTCTCCTTCTGTCAACGTATATTTGCTCAGATTATATATTTTTTGTCCCTCTGATTCCATTTCTTTCTCTTTTTTAGCTTTATTAGCTGCTTTTTGTATTTTGTTATTTATTCCGCTCCCCCTATTTCCTCTTTTTGTCCTTTTCTTGAAGGCCTTGACTGAAAAAAAATCCTTTTTAATCATCCTTCTTTTTGGATTCTTGTTATTATTACCTTTGTTCGTCTGATTTATTCTGGGTTTAGGAACGGGTTCCGGGTTTTTAGAAGTCACCCCCTTTCCCTTTTGTACTACTAAACTATAACTCACTGATCTCGTCTGTCTTATAGGTTTCTCTAAATTTTCAATACTATCTTCTCTTAATTCTTCCTCAGTCTTGGTATCTAATATATCATACCTATTTGAGACTTCTATTTGTTTATCCTTTACCTTCTCCGTTTCTTTTATATACAGTGCCTTGCAAAAGTATTCAGCCCCCTGGAACTTTTCAACCTTTTGCCACATTTCAGGCTTCAAACAAAAAGATATAACATTTTCAAATTTTTGGTGAAGAATCAACAACAAGTGGGTCACAATTGTGAAGTGGAACGAAATTTATTGGATCATTTAAACTTTTTTTGTAATAATAAAACTGAAAAGTTGGGCGTGCAAAATTATTCGGCCCTTTTACTTTCAGTTCAGAAAACTCACTCCAGAAGTTCATTGAGGATCTCTGAATGATCCAATGTTGTCCTAAATGACTGATGAAGATAAATAGAATCCACCTGTGTGTAATCAAGTCTCCGTATAAATGCACCTGCTCTGTGATAGTCTCAGGGTTCTGCATCATGAAGACCAAGGAACACACCAGGCAGGTCCGTGATACTGTTGTGGAGAAGTTTAAAGCTGGATTTAGATACCAAAAGATTTTCCAAGCTTTAAACATCCCAAGGAGCACTGTGCAAGCGATCATATTGAAATGGAAAGAGTATCAGACCACTGCAAATCTACCAAGACCCGGCCGTCCGTCTAAACTTTCATCTCAAACAAGGAGAAGACTGATCAGAGATGCAGCCAAGAGGCCCATGATCACTCTGGATGAACTGCAGAGATCTACAGCTGAGGTGGGAGAGTCTGTCTATAGGACAACAATCAGTCGAACACTTCACAAATCTGGCCTTTATGGAAGAGTGGCAAGAAGAAAGCCATTTCTCAAAGATATCCATAAAAAGTCTCGTTTACAGTTTGCCACAAGCCACAAGGGGACACACCAAACATGTGGAAGAAGGCGCTCTGGTCAGATGAAACCAAAATCAAACTTTTTGGAAACAATGCAAAATGATATGTTTGGCGTAAAAGCAACACAGCTCATCAACCTGAACATACCATCCCCACTGTCAAACATGGTGGTGGCAACATCATGGTTTGGGCCTGCTTTTCATCATCAATTGATGGGAATATGGATGGAACCAAATACAGGACCATTCTGGATGAAAACCTGTTGGAGTCTGCAAAAGACCTGAGACTAAGATGGAGATTTATCTTCCAACAAGACAATGATCCCAAACATAAAGCAAAATCTACAATGGAATGGTTCAAAAATAAACGTATCCAGGTCTTAGAATGGCCAAGTCAAAGTCCAGACCTGAATCCAATTGAGAATATGTGGAAAGAGCTGAAAACTGCTGTTCACAAATGCTCTCCATCCAACCTCAAAGACCTAGAGCTGTTTTGCAAGGAAGAATGGGCAAGAATTTCAGTCTCTAGATGTGCAAAACTGATAGAGACATAACCCAAGCCACTTGCAGCTGTAATCGCAGCAAAAGGTGGCGCAACAAAGTATTAATGCAAAGGGGCCGAATAATTTTGCACGCCCCACTTTTCAGTTTTACTATTACAAAAAAAAGTTTAAATGATCCAATAAATTTCGTTCCACTGCACAATTGTGACCCAGGTGCTGTTGATTCTTCACCAAAAATTTTAAATGTTATATCTTTTTGTTTGGAGCCTGAAATGTAGCAAAAGTTTGAAAAGTTCCAGGGAGCCGAATACTTTCGCAACGCATTGTAATAGTATGGCTCCCATATGTGGATGAAAAGATATACATCCTTTCAATCTTGTCTGTCAATATATTTGCAAAACCTGAAGCTACGAAGAACTCCATCGAAGTCCCCCAAAGCTGCAAGTAATGTTATCTCAAGCAGGGTCAGAATAGTGATCATATTGTTGCTTAAAGGGTTTCTGTCACCAGTTTTTTCGGTATGAATCAGGCTGACATTAGAGATGTGCTAATGTCACCTGATTCCAAATATATATCTGTTTTATTTACTGGTGCCCCCATTTTTATATAAAATGAACTTTTATTTTATGCTAATAAGGCCTCTAGGTGCAAGGGTTGTTACCCCTGCTTCTAGAGGCTCTGTTGATTGACAGGACCAGGCAGAGAAGAAACACTTCATTCACCATAGCTTGCAAGGACCTTCAATGATGTCATGACCATGTGATCAGTCACATGGTTTAGGAGGAGACAGGCTGTTTGTGTGATCCTAACCATGTGACTGATCACATGGTCATGACATCATTGAAGGTCCTTGCAAGCTATGGTGAATGGAGTGTTTCTTCTCTGCCTGTGCCTGTCAATCAACAGAGCCTCTAGGAGCAGGGGTAACGCCCCTTGCACCTAGAGGCCTTATTAGCATAAAATAAGAGTTCATTTTATATAAAAATGGGGGCACCAGTAAATAAAACAGATATATATTTGGAATCAGGTGACATTAGCACATCTCTAATGTCAGTCTGATTCATACCGACAAAACTGGTGACAGAAACCCTTTAATGCTGAATTTTCAAATGGCTTCTCTCTCACTGCCTCTATTATTTCAGTTTCTGGTATATTTGTGTACAAACTTGTCACCTCTAAAGTGCAAAGAATAGTGACACTTCCCTCTTTTATTTCATTTAATTTATTCAAAAATTCTTCAGTATTTTTTAAAAATTGTGAAATAGATCTTACTATATGCTGTAAAAGAATCTAAATAAACTGCTGGAGGCTGTAATATTTTTAATGCTTAATTTATTGAATCATAGAACTGTTTATTTAACAAATTAATCCATGATGTCTTCTCCTTATCAATCCGGCACCATTTCATCCTCATCTAAATTCAAAGTGAGCACGGAAGTTGAAAAATCCATGTCGTCAGACTCATGGGCCACTAGAAAAACAAGAAGAACATTACTCTGCTGCTTCTATTCTATACAGTGAAACATCAGAAACCTGATATATCCATTATAATTCTACATTACATGACTCATTTGATGAAGATGTGTGCAGGTCATTTAATCTTCGATAGAAGTCTTTCTTCTTTCTAAAATAGAGAAGATATTAAGTGATAATCCTGCATGGAATAAGGCCACCAAAGAGCTGACTATTCCATGTCTACAGCAGATCATTGCACATATAAGAATTGACCTTAATGTAGTCAATGCACCAGTCTTCCTCCAGTAATTGACACCATGAATGTGGAGGCTGAAAAAGGCCGGTGTGGTAAGAGGTTCACAGAGGGCAAATAGGTTCCTGCTAAGTTTGCACTGAGGTGTTGGTAATGGCACTTCCACTCCCCTAAATCTACAGGTATGGGCAGAACCTGCAACGGGTAGATAGTCAAGGCTGATTTAAACCAGAACAGGAGCACCACAAGCACAGGGTCTCATTGGTTAGTGTAGGGATGTGGTCTTTGCCTATGAAGTTGCATCAAAGCACATGGCTCTTCCTGGCACCTCTGTAATAATGTAATGATGCAGGGGTAACGGACAAAGTAAGTAATGGTAAAACAACCCCGGCCAGGACTATAATGGGCGCCAGGTTAATGCTTAGTGTGGAGAGAAATGACTGTATCCCCATATGAATCAAAAGGCGTGTTTACATGATAGATGTGTCATGTGTAACAATGCAGGGACTTACTTGTAATAAATCAATAGGCCTATGCCCAGGGGCTTAGCTATAGGAGGTGCAGAGGTAGCAGTCGCTACCGGGCCCAGGAGCCTGAGGGGGCCCAAAGACCCTTGTGCCACATAAGAAGACATACAGAGCACTAAGGGAAGGGGGGCCCAAGCTGAACTCTTGCACCAGGGCCCATGAGTCTTTAGCCACGCCCCTGCCTATGCCCGTGGCCGCTAAGGCCGTCACCGCCACCACTGCTACCGCAATCCCAATATTTATCTCTATTGAGGGATGAAATAACAGAAAAATAATGATTATTGGCCAGAAAATTCCCAATCATTTCTACAATGCAGAGTGTTACTACAATACCAGGACCGGTCATAGTCCTCATCATTATCATACAGGATGATGGAAGACAGTCATTATACATTCGGTGCCTCAGGTACAGTCATGGCCAAAAGTTTTGAGAATGATACAAATATTAATTTTTACAAAGTCTACTGCTTCAGTTTTTATAATGGCAATTTGCATATACTCCAGAATGTTATAAAGAGTGATCAGCTTAACAGCAATTACTTGCAAAGTCAATATTTGCCTAGAAAATGAACTTTATCCCCCAAAACACATTTCAACATCATTGCAGCCCTGCCTTAAAATGACCAGCTAAGTTTCAGTGATTGCTCCATTAACACAGGTGTGGGTGTTGATGAGGACAGGGCTGGAGATCAATCTGTCATGATTAAGTAAGAATGACACCACTGGACACTTTAAAAGGAGGCTGGTGCTTTGCATCATTGTTTCTCTTCTGTTAACCATGGTTATCTCTAAAGAAACACGTGCAGTCATCATTGCACTGCACAAAAATGGCCTAACAGGGAAGAGTATCGCAGCTAGAAAGATTGCACCTCAGTCAACAATCTATCGCATCATCAAGAACTTCAAGGAGAGAGCTTCCATTGTTGCCA